>WOVY01006723.1:0-42500 GCA_013436015.1 Rhipicephalus annulatus
TTATTTTGTTTGTGCTGCTTTTGTACTCTGGGAGGACTGTAATTCACGCACCGCCCTCCTTTATTCCTTGGTCTAGCTCACTCGAAAAAAAAAAAAAAATCTACCTCGGGAACTTGCGGGGCTGACGTGAAACTCACGCTAAGCGAGATTCGCCGTTCCGGTTTCTTTCGCACATTCACCTATTGTTATTCGTTGTTGCCGTGTTCCTTTCCGTTTGGCCGTGTTCTCCAATCGATATGGCGAGAAGTATACAAACTTGACAGGAAAGTAGTAAGAACAGGAAGAGCTGCTGAAAGTTCGTACCGTGAGAATCCTGTCGTCAAGGCGCCAAACGTAAGTTATTCGGTACTCCGATGTTGCTTCTTCTTTCTTTCTTTCTTTCTTTCTTTCTTTCTTTCTTTCTTTCTTTCTTTCTTTCTTTTCTCTTTCTTTCATTCCTTCCTTCCTTTCTTTTTTCTTTCCTTCTTCTATCCTTACCTCTTCCTTCCTTCTTTCTTTCTTCTTTCTTTCTTTCTTTAACCTTTCCCTATTCTTTACTTCGTTTCTTCATTTATTCATCAATTCTTTAATACATTCATTATTTCCTTTATTCGTTTTCCCTCTGTCATTATTTCTTTCTAGCATTCTTTCATTGATTTATTCGTCAATTCTGTACTTTGATTCCTGCTTTCTTTACCTCATTCAGTCATTTTTTTTCACTCAATAATTTCTTCCATCATTTCACCTTCATTGCTTCTTTCATAGATTTTTTTCTCACTTCCATTTATTCTTTCCTTCTTCGTTCAATAATTACTTTTTTTCTTCATTGATTCGTTCCGTTGGTTTCCTACTTTTCGTCATATATTCATTCGTCAGTTCTGTCCTTGGATTTTTTATTTACTACAATCAGACATTCCTTCATTCCATCTTTTCTTCATTCACTCATTCTTTGTATTTTTTAACCTTCACTCCTTGTTTCATTTATTATTTCTTACTTTCTCTCGTTCTTTCTTTATTCATTGTTTTTTCTTGATTGATTCATTATGTTTTTTTCTACATTCTGTCGTTGAATCATTCGTTACTTTGGTCCTCAGACTCTTTCTTTACTACGTCGAGGCATTCCTTCATTTCTCCTTTCTTTCATTCATCATTTCTTGTACCCGTTTACCTTCACTCTGTATTTCATCCATTTCTTCGTTTAACTCATTCCTTCTTTCTTCATCCAGTATTTCCTTTTTCTCATCGTTGAGTCATCTTTCAAGTTTTTTTCCGTTTCCTAGTTCTTTCGTTCTTTCTTCGGGGTACATCGCCCACGTCGTTGTGGCCTCTGCGGAATCGCGCTTTTTCCTCTCCTGGTTTCTTTCTCTGGTTGTTTCGCTACGCTTCGCCCAGTTAGTTGGGACCCCTTCGCTGCCCCGTGGTCGTGAATTCGGTATGGACGGCACGATCCCGTTCCGGCGCGGCCGCCAAAGGTGGACAATTGACGACGTGCGTCGCCGTGGGACCGGCTGGCGGGCGCGGACAGCAGTCACGGCTTTGTTTGCCCCCTCCCCCCTTCCCAAATCCGGCAGCCTCCCACTTCCGGCGTTGCCCGCTGCATAGTTTCTTTTTAGCACGCCGCCATTCTTTACCATCTGTATTTTTATTTTCTCTTGGTCGCTTGTCAATTCTTTCTGTTAAAGCGCGTCGGGCCGTTCGTTATGCTCCCAGGGATTCTATTTCCACTGTTAGCATCTGTCGCGAAGTTTTCCGATTGCCACTGTTTGTTCTGCTTGCAGTCCGTGCATTGTATACGTGCGCGTGGCGCTTGACATTTCCCTTCCGAATTCAGCCTTATTTATATGTATATGTTTTTTAAAGTAGATGCGTTGTGTGTTTCAACTGTCATCGTCGTGTTTGGAGCCGTTCCTGTTCATGTCAGGTGCCCGCAACGTGATTTTAGGAGAAAGTTGTACCATGCAGATTTTTTTTTTGTTCCAGCAGACGGGTTTTCGCTAAATCAAACGCCTTCTTCAAAAGCGGACTAATTTCGCCGTAAAGTACGACACTTCCCGTCGTGGAAATATTTTGTTCTGTGGCGATAGATCCTCCCGTAACAGAAAAATCTTGCTACAGCACGAAGCTTTCATTTTGACGGTGTTCTACGCAAGGCTTCAGCGAAAATTTGCTCACGTCATTTCCGTCACGGAAATGACGTCACTAAAAGAGAGCGCCAGCTTTGTAAGTCTCGCAGGCACTTTAGCTCCAGCCGAACGTTTTTCTTCTAAAGCATTGATGTAGCCCTACCAGACGGCTGCTTGTGTAGCAGAGGAATTTCGCTATAATAGACAAATATTGCTATAGCAGAATGATTTTGATCAGTGGCGAATGGATGCCTTAACAGAGAAATTTTGATACAGTAGAAAGCTTTTTTTTAACACGAAGATGTTGTATACTAGGTTGTAGCGAGGTATTTAGTCACTTCGCATCCGTCATGGAATTGAAACTCGCTTCCATCGCATCCATCACTGACCCGGCCAACTTCAAGAGTACCATAAATGCATACCCTTTTTAAACATGCTCCATTTGTTTGTGCAGATTGTTACTTGTTTTTCCATCACTCCTATCTGTAATGCCTTGTGCATTGAGAGAAAATAAATGAAATGAAATGAAATTAAAAAAACCCACTAGTTTTTCGTCATCCGCGCGAGATGCCTTTTGTGGGCGGCGTTTTTTACGGGGTTCCGCCCATAAAATGCCGGCAGAATCGAAAAGTCCGTAGCGGTCGCGTGACTAACTTTACCCTGTCGTTCTCTCGAGCTTTCGGGTATTTTCTTTGGCTCTTTAATCACCGTTGTGTCTTTCCCTGTCTTGCACCTGTCTTTCCCGCGAGCTCTCCGGAGGTTATTCGACGGAAATGACTTTGTCGACTCCGTGCGAGACGAACGTCCATTTCCTACCCACCAGCGCGTCGCTTCCGCGGGATTTGCTTGCAAAACGCTGCGCACGTCTGTATCTCCTCTCTAAGCTGATTACTGAACCCGTCTTCGGGTCGTAAGTGGATGTTCTTTCGCTATTTCCGTACGCGTCGCGTTGCGCGCGGTATGAGCTCTTGTCGTAGTACCGTAACCGCACTTTCGCATTTCACCCGTGCCTCTTCGTGTCCCTTCCAAACCGCATCCAATCTGTCAAACGTCTCGACTGACATTTTTTGTTGTTGTTGTTTGTGTAGGCTGTTGCGGGCGTTCCTTGCTGACAGCGTAGCAGTATTCTCGCCTACGTTGGGCGGCGGTGAAAGTTTCGCCCACCGCACCGATTGACACCTTTGAAATGGGTGCCACAGCAACGTACTAGCTCACAGGGTCTGTTCGCCTCAGTCGGCGATGAGGCGAAGGTCATTCTGTGTTTTAGATTCGGGTTATGTCACGCGTGTATGTCCGAACTCGCACTACGCATGCGCGACTCTCCTCCTTCCCTCTCTCCAACAGCTGCGCGTAACTCTCTCCTCCGCTGCTCTCCTACCACCTGCTTGCTCTCGCTCCGCCATTGCGCATGCGCGTCCGTTCCCACTCTCTCTTCTCCTTCTCTCTCCTTCTCTTGTCTCGCAGCGCCGACGCAGGCATCGTCTGTTAGCGAGTTTCTTTATTGAAAAAAAAAAAAAACGACTGCTCGCGCTGCACAACCGCGACGCCCCGCATAACCCCCGTGGTGGTGAAAAAAATTAAGGCATTTTTAAGGGCAATGCCTTCTTTTTTTTCACTCATTATTTGGCGTATTAATCCTCCCTCACCCTCCTTCGAAATATTTCTGCCCCCCCCCCTACTTGGTTTTGGACAGCCTCTGTGATCGGCTCCCTTTCGACCAAGCGGCCAGGTTATGAGACGACGTCATCACGCGGACACACGTTACGAGACAGAATGAAAACGGCATAGTTATCTAAATATGACGCCACGATGACGTCGCATGTTCTTGCGTGCTGTGGCGTCATCACGCCATCATTTCATATACCTCGTGCTGACGCCGATGGTCCACTTAAACAGTTTACTGAGGCGTCTGGGTCTTTCCTCTTACTAGATAGCCTACGATCTTGTAGTGCCGAGAACTACTCGTCGTATAGATCGTATGAAGGCAACTAATAGTGGAGAGCCTTATTTCTCATACTCAGAAAACAGGAGTTATAATAAGGCTAAATATCTGGTGAACCTCAACTCGGTCATTATATATGTGTAGACCTGATTTGATTTGATCGATATGTGGGGTTTAACGTCCCAAAACCACCATATGATTATGAGAGACGGCGTAGTGGAGGGCTCCGGAAATTTAGACCACCTGGAGTTCTTTAAAGTAAGCCCAAATCTGAGCGCATGTGTCTACAACATTTCCGGCTCCATCGGAAATGCAGCCGCTGCAGCCGGGACTCGATCCCGCGACCTGCGGGTCAGCAGTTCAGTACCTTAGCCACTAGACCGCCCCGTTGGGGCTATATGTGTAGATCTAAATAGATATGTAGGTGTAGAACGTAGGAGGCAAAGAGAGAGAGAGAGAGAGAGAGACATAATCAAAACGGAAGAACAAAAAAAAAGTACAAATAAGTAATCTGACTGAAAACGTTTCGTCCCGCCTGCAAGACGAAAGCGTGCCCTGTTGCGTGGAGTCCTATCTAGATCTCTCTTGTTGGCCGTCGGTGCAGTTTGGCGCGCTGTCGCGTGGATTGCGTGCGTTAGCGTAATTGCATTTCGTCCCTCTTTCAAGCGCAACAACAATCCGGGCAGTCATCCATAATGTCGGTCTGGTAGCGTTAGTCTCCCAACCGTCCGACGTCGGCTGGCCGTCTTGACGTGCGTGTTTCAGACGCCGCCGGTGAAGCCGCATTGCGGACCCGCTGTTGGCATTGTGTAGCGTCCTTTGCCGGTTATGCTATCAAGTTTTGTCGTTCGCGTGGTGCGGATGTGAGGTCTGTCTTTCCGGTCACAACTTTTGTGCGCGAACTCGAGGAGCTCGCTTGGCGTGATTTGGTGGTTCATTACGTGCGGTTGGGCTGATCGTGGAAACAATGCGAAGCGAGGAATGGGCTTTAGAAGGAGCGAAAAAAAAAAACACCCCAGAGAAAGCTCAAAAGCCAGTTTTTTCGTCTTTGTTCACAGATGAATGTGTAGATCCCCCATCCACCTCCACACACACTTTTCCAAAGGCTTTCTGCACTCAACGTGATATGGCACTGCCTCGGAGATTTGGAGGCATCGGAAACGATGTGCATCTCGCCACCTTGCATTTCCTGTGGGGTCGGCTCTGTTTTCGCCCCAGGGATTATAAAGCTCAGCCGCTAACGCGAAAGCCGCAGGTTCATAAAACTCTTTCTTCTTCTTCTTCTTCTTCTTCTTCTTCTTCTTCTTCTTCTTCTTCTTCTTCTTCTTCTTCTTCTTCTTCTTCTTCTTCTTCTTCTTCTTCTTCTTCTTCTTCTTCTTCTTTCTTCTTCTTCTTGTTGTTGTTGTTGTTGTTGTTGTTGTTGTTGTTGTTGTTGTTGTTGTTGTTGTTGTTGTTGTTGTTGTTGTTGTTGTTGTTGTTGTTGTTGTTGTTGTTGTTGTTGCAAGCGGCTGTCGTGTGATGATTTCAGTAGGTGACGTCGCAGGGTGACGTCGTTTACGTGATCTTTCTCTTCTTCTTCTTCTTGTTGCAAGCGGCTGTCATGTGATGATTTCAGTAGGTGACGTCACGATGATGTCGCAGGGTGACATCGTTACGTGATATTTTTAATTACTCGCTTTGATGACGCCGACGGTCACTCTTCGGTTTCGATGAGGCATCGAATCGAAGATTTTTCGCCTTAATAAGCCCTCGCGTGCTATACCTAAAGGCACTACAGGAGAAACGCGGTGGTTTCCACACTTTGCGCGCGACCCGTAGCGTGTACAAGTTCGTACTTAATGCACCTTTGTCGCGTGACTCGCCTCTAATCTTGAACTGCCCCAACCTGCATGAGGGTGATAGGGCACGAAACGAGAGGAAAGAAAGTAAAATAGCCAAAGCAGGTCTTGCTCGGTCTTTTGCGTTTTTGCGCGTGAACACGGCCAAGCGACAGCGCCCTGTAGCGTGAAAGCGGGCAATTTTCCGCGACAACGAACGAGAAAGCCTAACGTAAACGAAACAGGGAGCGTCCTGCCACGCGCTCTCATTTCTTAGAGGTTGCTCGGTTAGTCTGAGATTATTTCTTGCGGTTGCTTTTCTTTTTTAGTAGTTTCACGTTTACTGTGGTGTGCTGCGTTCTAAGGGAAAACTTAATACGTTGCGTGGTTTCGGTTAGGATGCAGTTTCTCGTACCTTACTCTGCGTTTTCGTTCCATCACTTGGTTATTATTATTCGAGCGAGTTTCGTTAATAGTTGCACACTGCGATGAGTGCGTCGTACATGAAATACCAAGCTTGGACGAGCGTATAGAAAAGTGCTGCTCTCGAAGGGGTGCCGTTTACATGCGTATTATTAAATTACAACATAATCATAATAGACCCTTTTAGTTAGGCGCACGTAACTAGCTTACGCGCGCAGCACGCGGGAGAGAAGGGGGCGTGTGCAGTACGTAACGTATCTATTCCACGGATGCGTGCGTACACCTGAAAAAAAAGAAAAAAATTAAGAAAACCACCCGGCGCACGCAAACGTAACGATACGTAGCGCTAGCCACTTCTCATTCTCGCGGGATCTCGACTGAAAGGTAGATTGCTGGTTGGCACAAAACGTAAACCCGTGGATCCAACGATTCGGTTTAACTATAGGATGCCAGTGGCCGTTATCACGGGGTCTACCACGCGATGACGCCAAGAAGCACTTGAACACTTCTTCATTTTCCATATGAAACGTCTAGTTGAATCAAATGCATCCCGGTATACACATTTTCACAGGAAAAAAAAAATACCGCCATGACGGGCTGCGGGTGGGAGTACAAAATCTAAGGGCGCAGCCTTGTCGGTGCATTTTTGAGGGGTCACGCCAATTTACGCAGCCCAAGAAGGACTATGGCGGCGCCCAGGGAGGAGATAAGGAAAAAAATGAGGCAAAGAACGGCAGGGAGGTTAACCAGCCTATAAAGCAGCTGGTTTGCTACCCTGCGCATGGGATGGGGGAGATGAAAGATAGAGAACAGAGAGCGAAGGGAGATAAACACAGCACATTGGGCAGCACACGCGCGCACACTCAGTCATAGTCCAGTCTTGTCTTTCGCGGTGTGTCACATTGCTGTTACAGCCGCTTGTTCAAGTCCGTGTCGCGTAGGAATTCAACAGAGCTTTTTTCGCCTTCTGTTGCAATGTCTTCTCTCGGGCACTTTACAGAATAGTGTCCACAGACATTTGGCTGTTGTCGATGTGCGCAAAAACGGACGCCAGTGACTGCGTTTCTGAAAAGGTCTATATGGTCAATACGATAAGCCAGAAGTGTTGAGTGATTCGCTTGCAGCGTACGCAACGTTGCGCACGTGCTTTGTACACCCAAATATAAGCGCCTAACAGAGAGTTTAGCTTAGCACGTGCAATGGCCTTGCGCACGCAACGGGCGAGAGAGGGCAAGACTGCGCATGCGCTGAACCTAAGAGAGATGCGTGCTTTGTGTGCGAGAGATGCGCACGCTGTTCTCGGCGCTTACGTCGTGCCTGCTGCGGCCGTTGCGTACCTTGCCGGCGGCTGTCTCGCGAGATCTCGACAGCTGTTGAGTGTCGACGGCACGGCTGCTGCGAAAAAAGGCCGCGTCCATCGACTACTTCAGTTCGTTTCTTCGCCTATAGATGGCGCAGAGCATGGCTGCTGTGAAAAAAAGGCCGCGTCCCGTCGGCTACTGCATTTTGCATTTTCACCTATAGATGGCGCATAACAGCACTCAAATTCATGGCTGGTTACGCCGAATTGCATTCCACGTTTCGGTTGTTAACAGCGTACGGTAAACTAACGCTGTGCATTACAGCCTCAGTCGTTACGTACCCAACGCGCCGCGCGCGGCGTTTCTTAGGCGTTGCTTGCGCCACACTTAGAACTGTCTATTATCTGTGGTCTAACGTCCCAAAACGGCGATATGATTATGTTTGATGCATTTTCGATGGAGGCGAAAATGCTGTAGGCCTGTGTGCTTAGACGTGGGTGCACGTTGAAGAACCCCAGGTGGTCTAAATTTCCGGAGCACTCCACAACGGCATCTCTCGTAATCATATGGTGGTTTTGGGACGTGAAACCCCACGTATCAATCGATCATCATGATTGTGTTGGATGCCGTCGTGGAGGGCTGTGTAAATTTCGACTATATGGTGGTGTTAACGTGCACTTACATCGAACTGTATATACGCGGGCGTGTATCAGCGCATGCGTATTTACTGGAGCCGTTTTCCAATAACTGATGCTCCCTCGGTCGTGGGCTTCCACGACCGGGCACGGAGCGACTGCTCCGTGCCCGGAAACATCCGGGCACGGAGCAGTCGACCTCGAGAGGGCTGTACTTGCGCACAGATGGCGCGCGCGAAAGAAAACGAAACTACAGAAAAAAGTTTAGCAAGACCAGCGGCAGCAGGAGTGGCACAGATATCTCGTACATTAATCAGGATTAATTTCTTCGCCTGATCGCGGCGAGAACGCGCGAAGAGCGTGCGGGAATCTCGGGAGCGCAGGAAGGGACCGTAGGGAAGGCAGGTTGGGGAGGTGGGGATTTCCCGTCTTTACGGATGGCCACCGGTGTGTTTCTGGACGCGTCGACTGGTCGAATCGAGAGAGAAGAAACGCCACGTGGCTTCCGGAGCAACCTAAGAAGGCCCGAGGAGAGAGAAGGGGAGTCATAATAGGAAAGGAATCGTAGAGAGTGTAGGTGAGTCGTCCCGTTTTCAGGCTTGACGGGTAAGCCGTAGGGAAGGGACTTTCCCCCACCGTATACGATTGTAGAAGCGGCCAAGGGAAAAATGGCCCTGTCGCTAACTGTACGTTGCTTGGCGGTATCCGCCGCTTATTGCGACAGTTTCGGCCTTTTTCTCTTTAGGGAATTGCTTTTAACTTTTCCCAGTTCGTTACCTTCGCGCTAATGTATATAGATATGGTTACTAAACTTCCGTACTTTAACCTATTGGTGGTTTCTGTGCGCCTTCTGTGCGCCTTCTTTTTTCTGTGCGCCTTCTTTTTTGATTGAAGTGAGGTCAGTTGGCTGAAGTGGTTAGCTGTTTCGCGGTGAGCTTGCTTTTTTTTTGTCGCTTTGACGTCCAATGTCTCCTTCTTTGGGGACTTTTCCCCGCACAATTCTACATTGGCTCTCTTTGCTGCTTTTTCTTTTTTTCTGCGATGCTTGCCTAGATTCCGTATGTTCTCTAGTTGTTTGCTTCCCCTATACCTTCGGTATTATGTTTACCGTTGCTGCGTTTTTTCTCCTCCCGGGGTTCGTTGCCAGTGCTCCCACTCTTCATCTTTGTCATTTCATTGTGTTTTTCTTTCCCCTTTCCTTCGCGAATCATTCTTCCCTCTCTTCATTAGAACTGTTTGCTAAATACCGCTCTCGCGTTGTCTGAGTTTCCCAGTACATATTGTTGCTCTGGAAGTCCCTTTTCCCGTATCTGGGTTTTCCTTCGTGTGACCGCGCATCAGTCTGGGAATCCATCCCTGAATTTACCAAAATTTTTGTACACAGCCCACATGATTTACGTCTTCCTATTTTCCCCATCGCACGAGTTTACCTCGCGTACATTTCCCCATTTCCCCATATTTTCATCTCCCTCTGTTTTCAGGAGCTTGCCTTGCTCACTCGTCAACTCTCTCCTCTGTGTGCTCTGCGGGTCGGAATAGCTACTGCCTCCGTTCGTTCGCCCTTTTTACGTACACGATGAATGCTTCCCTTTTTTCCCGACGGATGCTTTTTCTCTTTTTTTCCTCTCTACGCCTTCCTCCAGCTGTGCTCTAATAACCGTCTTACGTTCGTCTCTTTTGTGTTGATTGTCTTCTCATCCTCGTTCCTCCACTCCTTTTCTCTCCCTTTATTTTGGGATGATGTTTGTTCCGTAGTTTCGGTTGGCTTCTCGGACTACGCCGCCTCTTCATCATCTTGCCTATTATCGTGCCTTTTTTTCCCGCGGTTTATTCTCCTTCCCCTTCTTGACGGGAGAAGTGCTGTTTGCTTTGGCGGCTCTCTGGCTCCGATGTCCCCCCTCGGCATACTGTATCCCTTCTATACTATATATGTGTATGTACGGGTGGTTCCCTTTTTCTCGAGGTGCACAATTGAGCAGCGCCTCCGCTCGAGATTGTCGTGGTGTCACCTCGTAAGGTTGATTTGCTCATATTGCCCCGTTTACTCTCATCGATCGGGTCAATAATAATGAGCCGCCCAGTCGCTTTCTTTTGCCCTTTTCGCCATGCCGATGCTATATGACTTCATCGATGAAGCCGCAGCGCAATATTGTGTGACGCCGCTAGTTAGAGCCCCGAAGCGAATGTGATTTCCTTGATTGCGATAGCGGTTAGGTGGCAGTCGAGCGTATTTTCGCCGTCGCCGTTGCCGTGATATTCTGTATGAGGTCCCCATCGACAACATTGTTTTCGTGCTTCGTATATGTGTGAGTGTAAGCTTGCGGAGGGTTTAGGCGTGTGCGGCTCAAGAAAAGATAGTGTGTGCTGGCTGGTTTTGAATCCTGCTGCCTACCCTGTAAGGCTTCCTTTATACAACGATTTCTGTTGTTTCACAGCGGAGCTGTCTTTGTATACTCTGTTCATAGTCGTCGTAGTAGTAGTGATGATGGTGATAGGGACAGTAGTGACGCCGTTCAGGGAGCCAGAGGGGAGATCGAAAGAATTACACCATCGCTCTCTAAAGGGTACCATGTGTGGACGCGAAGGAGTGGGCGCTAACGCTTACACTGGCGGCGATATCGACGCTGGCGCTCATCGCGGTGTTTTTTACTGGAACATGCTAAGTGTAGGTAAGCAGACGCAGTGTAACCTCCTCTGCAAACACTCCCTTTGTCGGCGTATAGGAGAGGAGAGAGTGGGGGAGCGTAAGATATTAGAGAGGGAGAGTGGACGCGCATGTTCAGTAGGGGTGGTCACGCCGCACAACGGATTGAGCTCGACCTTAAGCTGCTTCGCATTTAATAACAAAACAAAAATGGCGACGCGATAATAGTGGTGCTCGAAAAGATGGCGAAACTCGAAACGATCATGGTGGAGATGATTTCGCCGGCTGATCACATACACTGGTGCGCTTGCAGCTTCGCTGTTTGACGGTTTTCCGGACGTGGAACTTGCTGGTATTTTCGCTATGATGGTAATAAAAATGAAACAGGCAGTTTAAAAACAGGGCAATAAGCCGTCGCTCGCTTTGCTGGACCCCGAATATCTTTCCTGGCCGAACCGCCTCCGGTGTGCACGTATGTGTTCCTATTCTATCTGTTGCGTGACAACAGCATTTATATGAATGACGTAATTTCCTGCTATTGACCAGTTACGATTAACGCGCGTCCTTGTCTCCTATACCTTCCTCTAAGTTCTTTTCGTTTATTGTTTAATTCATGCGAAATCCTTGGATGCCTTGTCAAACACGAAGTGTGACCTTTGGCGTAAGCCCGGGTGATGCCGAAAATCGACAGTATGACGACGCCACAGGTGACTGAAATCAGTGACATCACGGCGACGTCGCATTGCGGCACGTTAACGATGACGTCATAACTTGACTTGTCGCTTGGTCTTGAGGTGGACTGATCCTGGAAATGTGGTGCGTTAATGATAACGTCATAACGCGAATCGTCGCTTGGTCTTAGGTGGGCTGATCCCGGCTTTAACGAAATTTGCAAAAATTATCAATTGGCCAGGCGTAGCTTTCCGCTCCCGCACCCGCAACTCTCTAGGGCCCAGTCAGTCACTTTAAGAATGCTGCAAACGGGTACTTACCCGTCGCCTTTAGTGTACAGCAAGTTTATCGCCAGCATAAAGCCGCAATGCCTTCATTGCGAAGAGAGACGTTGCACGTTACCCCACATGCTCTGGCAATGCGCGGCGCTGCGCGATGGCGAGCCTCTCAGCACAGAATCTGCCTGGAGGACGGCAATTACCAGCTCGGACCGAGAGGTCCAAATCCGGGCTGTCCAGAGGACCCGCAATTCGGCGGAGGGGCTCGCTCTTCCTGTCACCACGTGGGTGCGGCCCGCAGCCGACCGACCCTCCCTCTTGAGGGGAATCGGCTCCTCAGGACAATTTGTAAATAAAGTTCATTGACTGACTGACTGGCCCGGAAATGCGGTGCGTTAATGATGACGTCATAACTTGAATCGTCGCTTGGTCTTAGGTGGGCCGATCCCGGAGGCACGTGAAGTGCACGAATGTTTTGTTAGCGTAGATCTCGGAGCCAACGCAAAATCAGGCTACGTGCAGAAGGCTTTCGGGGTATTGGAGGGGGGAGGGTGAAGGGTGCTCGATATCACTGACTGAGGAGGAAAGAAAGATGAGGTCTGTTTTCGCTTTCGACCTGTCATAGGCAAATGCACGAGGGATGTTGCGCTAAGTTATATCATCCATAGAGTTTCCTAAAAATTAATTAGAGGGGACTCTGACGCTGCGATTGTTGAGCCACCGTGGGAACAATGGAATTATAATAACAAACTGGGACAACCAGAACTGTTATTTGAGACCAGGTAGCATCGTCGGCTTAGCCAGCGAAAGCGGCGACAACGTCCGAGCCCAGCGTGTCGTGCTTAGCACTGGCGATGTGGTTGCCGAGCTTTGCATGACCCACTACTTCTTCGTTACAGAATAATGAATTTTATTAGCGTATACGTGGCGCGTTAGTTACCTCGTACGTTATAATTTTTTTCATTCGATTCGTTTCTTAATCCACCGTGCTTCTCAATGGTATCTCCGAACGACAAAATCGTGGAACTTTGTAATCGATCACAGGTGTCATTTCGTGATCCTTGTCAGTCGCGCTTTCTTACGTAGTCGCGAAATTAGTTCTTATTGCTTAGATTTTTTTCTCATTTGCGTGTATTGCGACCCCTGATAATCTAAGCTAAGCCTTAGAGGCAGGCTTTGTTCTATTAATGTCGGTAGGTATTAGTGTAAAGCTTTCGAAAAAAGAAAAGAAATCAAAGGGCCCCCTTCCGGTTAGAACTTCGCTTGAAGCTGATGAACGCAAGCACGGTGAGATCATGAACACCTCGTTTCTCTGTACCCTGTGTAACTTTCAGTAAAAGCGAAAGATTGAAACATTGTCGCATTAGTATTAGTCTACTTGGAAGAGAATGAAAAAGAAACTCAAAGAAAGCTTGTGCCTCCCACGTGTGACGGATCCTGTGACTTCATTTACTAATGAAGAATGGTACAGCCAGTGACTTGTAATAAATGGTAAATTCGTCCTAATAGAGACTGTGTGCGTCCCTGCATTCTGATTTTTCTTCATTTTGTAGCGAACCTTGTCTTGAGTCACTTGTGTAGGCGGTAATGGCGTTGCGAAAAACCCACCTCATTTCCGGCTGGCCCGCGCCAAAAATGTAGTAAGTAAAAAGAACAAATTTTCAATCCGGAGCTGGTTTGAAACCTGGTCTCCCTTGCTCCTAAGCGAGGGTCGTGACCTCTGGGCCACGTGGCCATGATTGCACAATGTTAGCTGTGCTGGATCACTCGAATTAATTTTGCCGATGATACAAAAAAAGAAGAAAAGAACATAGCGAGGCAGTTGCCTTGCTACAGGTGCTTCATAGAAATGACTTCTGTTGCCAGACTGAAGGCGATCTTCTAGGCAATGTTTAAGGTCAATATCGGAAATGGCACGTTTCGGGAAAGTTCTGAATTCGAGAAAAATCGTATTCCCAAACAGATTTTATTACGATCACGTGGTGGTCTTTTCGTTGGGTCATTGTTCAACCGTACGAACGACGGGAAGAGCTTCAAAGACGCCACGGCGATCCTATTCGAAAGGAGCGTTCCTGCGGCGGCCGCTACCTATCACATAACGGAACGTTTACGTTATATAGGAGGTAGGGTTGTACATTGCGCATGAAAGAAAGAGTACTAACGAAAAAGAAGTGTTAAAGAGAAATAGAAAATGAGAGAAAGAAAAAGGGGAACCTCTTGTATCGGCCTCTTTCGCACATTCTTTTACTTTAGCAAATCGGGACACCCTCTCCTAAAACGCCCATTAGAAAAGTCATCTCGCCTGTCCTATACGCACCCTCTGATGACCATAAAATGCCGGACGACGGCGATGGGCAGCTCATTTTTGCCCCATGCCGTAACACTCTAGAATGCACTGCCAGATAATATTGTTTCTTGCAGAGACCGCTCAACATTTCGCGAAAAACTCTTTTCCAAAATCCCAATACGATGTCCTAACAGCACTTTAACTCTTGCGTTTATAGTCGTTTTACTGTACTCCTGGAATTTAGTTATCGTCTATCATATTTTTTATGTTTTGTCATGCGTGTTATTTCCGCTTGTGTTCTTTATTTGCTTATTCACTGTAACCAGCGTGTACCCTCATGTTGTTACATTGCTTAGGAACTTACAACCTAGATGTACGACCCCCCCCCCCCCCCCCCTTATGTAATGCCTTCGCGCCCTTAAGGTTGAATGAATGCAATGAAATGAAAGCGAGAGAGAAGGAAAAATACGTCAGGGTCGGAGACTCAAAGCTTCGCTTCGATAAGACAAACACTCCTGATTTTTTTTATTCTTGATGTTCTTTCCATCTGCAGCGAACACATATAGGGAGGCGTTGATCGCATAGGCCATACGCCTAATTCCACACGCAGTCGTACAGTGTCGCCGAATCGCAGCGTACGCTGCGCCGTCGTTTTTTTTTTCTCCCGGTCTGCGCGTCTTCGAAGTGCATAGCGAAACTCATTAGGTCAGCTCGTGCGGCTGGCATTCGACGGTGAAACGCCGAACGAGGAAGCTCATCAGTGTTGCACGTTCCGGCGTGCGTATACTATACCCCCATCGAAGCGCCACCACGTTGGCCGACCCTGTTTACTTTCTAACGTGTCTTTGTGTTTCATCAAACGCCCGAGTCAGGCAGCCGGCACTTCTCAATGCGCCCGAACGAGCGATGTTTTTTTTTTGTTTGTTTTTTCGTACCACGCAGCTTTAATTACGCGATACTCCCCCAGCCCGCTGTAGTGATAGTATTTTCCCACTTCCCGTCATCAGCGTGCGGCCGTTGCAGGGCACAAGGGCAACGGCCTTACTAATTTCGCCTTTGTTGGCATGTTCGCGCCGCTTGAATATTTTCGTCTTGCGCGTTGAAACACGTACGGTTGCTGGTGCATTCGCTAAAATATGCTCTTAATAGAGAGTTTTAGTACTGCGTACGCTGCGTACGTGGCGGCGTTGCGTACGTAAGAACGCCACGTTCTGCGTAGTACGCATGCGCAGACCGCAACGCGCACGTATCGCGTTACGTACGCAGCCGCTACGTACGCACGCATGAGATGCGTGCGTGCGTACGTATGAGCTGATCGCGCCGCTCTCGAACAAGTTCGCGACAGCGCGAGACTTCGTTTTGCAAAATGGCGGCATCGAAGGCAAGCACCTACCGGCTCTGTGGCTCAAAATATGGCCATAATCTGGCTATAACACTTGGATTGGCTCACATTGGCTGTCAACAACACGTGCCTCTATTTTGATCTACCAGATGGCGCAACACGCTTCACTCTTGTTACGTACGCGGGTACTACGGCGTACTAAAAGGCGATTAGTGGCAAACGACGCCACGTAACGCAAGGCGCTTGCGTGATGCGTACGTAGCACTTTTCCGCAGTACTAAAACTCTCTAATATTGTCACGACGTCGAAACAGAGGTCTTGCGGCAGAAACTGAGACGCCAGAAGCAGGTAGGTTCTTTTAATAGAACGCGCAAAAACGAGTTCTTCTTTTTCATCCATTTCGTTGTACTTCATGGCACATGCACAACTGTCATTGTCTTTCTTTTCGAAAAGCACGTGACATTTGCCTCCCTCCGAAAGAGGCATCGTCCCGATGCGCAACCTAGGCGCTCTACCAGGCGTATGAAGTGGTCGCGTCAACTAGATAAATACGGTTTCATACGGACGACGTGTACGACTTCGGGTAAATGATTTCGACGCTTAGAACTACAGTCAGTGTCGGGAACAACTTCATAGTTCACGTCGTTCAAGCGTCGCGTGACGCTGTATGGGCCAAAGTATCGTCTTAGAAGTTTTTTCCGACAGTCCACGTCGACGTATCGGAATCCAGACCCAGACCTTGTCGCCTGGTGTGTAGCTAATAAACTTGTGTCGGGCGTCGTACCGTTGTGCATCTTGATGCTGTTGATGACAGATGCGCACACGCGCGAGCTGTCTGGCTTCCTCGGCGCGCTGAGTGAACTCTTCGGCGTCCACATGGATGTCGTCACACTCATGCGGCAACATGGCGTCCAACGTTGTCGTGACTTCGCGACCATAGATCAGACTGAACGGCGTCATTCCAGTGGTTTCTTGTCGAGCGGTATTATAGGCAAAGGTCACGTACGGCAATATCTGATCCCAGTTTTTATGTTCCGTGTCAACGTACATGCTGATCATGTCTGTGAGGGTCCTATTGAGGCGCTCTGTCAGTCCGTTTGTCTGCGGATGGTAAGCAGTTGTTCTCCGGTGAGCTGTACCGCTGAGTCTGAGAACCGACTCCAAAAGTTCTGCGGTGAAGGCAGGTCCTCTGTCTGTGATCACTGCTGTCGGAGCGCCATGCCGAAGGACGATGTTTTCGATGAAGAACTGAGCGGCCTCTGCTGCTGTGCCGCGCTGCATAGCTTTAGTCTCCGCATAACGGGAGAGGTAATCGGTGGCCACGATTATCCATCTGTTACCTGTTGTGGAAGTTGGAAAGGGGCCCAGGAAATCCATTCCAATCTGGGTGAACGGCTTCGCTGGTGTTAGGACTGGATGTAAAAGACCGGCTGGCTTGCTAGGAGGTGCTTTGCGTCTTTGGCAGTCGGTGCAAGTTCGCACGTGATGGTTAACATCAGCGGGTAACTTTGGCCAGTAGTACTTGCATCGCAGTCGGCACAATGTTCGGGTGTAGCCTAGATGACCAGAAGTTGCTTCATCATGGCACGCTTCCATTATTTCTTTTCGAAGAGAGGCAGGCACGACGAGCAAGTGCGGGTTGCTGGTTGGTGAGAAGTTTTTCTTATAGAGAAGATCGTTTCGCAAGCAAAAAGATGGCAGTCCTCTGGCAAATAACCGCGGCACGTCCTTACGGCGTCCTTCTAAATATTCAATGAGTGGTAACAGCTCGGGGTCACTGCGCTGCTCCTGTGCAATAGTGGCCGTGTTGACGACTCCCAAGAATGCCGCGTCGATGTTTTCGTCATCACGAGCGACAGTCTCCACTGGCGACCGTGAGAGACAGTCGGCGTCGGTGTGCCGCTTCCCAGATTTATAGACGATGGTCATGTCGAACTCTTGAAGTCTTAGGCTCCAGTGCGCCAAACGGCCAGATGGATCTTTAAGGTTGGTGAGCCAGCACAAAGAGTGATGGTCGCTAACAACCTTGAAGGAGCGGCCGTACAAATATGGACGAAATTTGATGACTGCCCACACCACGGCGAGACACTCCTTCTCGGTAGTCGAGTAGTTCTCCTCCGTGCGAGAGAGAGTTCTGCTGGCGTAGGCTATTACTCTTTCACAGCCGTCTTGCCACTGCACCAGAACGGCACCCAGACCTACATTGCTGGCGTCAGTGTGAAGAGCTGTAGGGGCTTCCTGGTCGAAGTGCGCGAGGACTGGAGGTGTTTGCAGGCGTTGTCGTAGTTCATTGAACGCCATTTGCTGTTGTTCACCCCAAAAGAAGGGGACGTCCTCACGTGTGAGTCGTGTCAATGGCGCCGCAATAGACGAAAAGTCCTCAATAAATCGCCGGTAATAGGCACACAACCCTAAAAAGCGTCTCACGGCCTTTTTGTCGCATGGTGCAGGAAATTGCGCTACGGCGTCTATTTTGGCCGGGTCAGGTCGAACACCCTCGTGACTGACGACGTGGCCTAGGAAGCTGAGTTCGTTAAAACCAAAATGACATTTTTCCGGTTTTAAAGTAAGGCCGGCCGAACGTATGGCTTGAAGGACGGTGAATAAACGGCTGAGATGTTCCTCGAATGTTGCTGAGAATACAATAACATCGTCCAGATAGACCAAGCATGTTTGCCACTTCAGGCCTGATAGTACGGTGTCCATGAGACGCTGAAAAGTGGCTGGCGCCGAGCACAAACCAAAAGGAAGCACCTTAAATTCGTATAGACCATCGGGCGTCACGAAGGCCGTTTTTTCACGATCTCTCTCGTCGACTTCTATCTGCCAGTAGCCGCTTCGGAGGTCCATTGAAGAGAAATAGCGCGCATGACGCAGCCGATCGAGTGAATCGTCTATGCGGGGCAGTGGATAGACGTCTTTCTTCGTGACTTGGTTCAACTTGCGATAATCAATACAGAAGCGCAAGCTGCCGTCTTTTTTCTTGACCAAAACCACGGGGGACGCCCAAGGACTTTTCGAAGGTTGTATGACGTCATCAGCGAGCATCTTGTGTACTTGCTTCTGAATCTCCTCGCGCTCTTTCGGCGACACACGGTAGGGGTTTTGCCGAATCGGTCGCGTGTTGTCTTCAGTAATGATGCGGTGCTTGGTCAATGGTGTTTGCTGTACCTTTGACGTACGCGAAAAGCAGTCTTCAAATTGTTGTATAAGTTCAAGCAGGCGCTTCCTATCAGAGGGCGGTAGCGTAGAGCAGATGTCCACCGACAAAGTTGTCGAGGCGGGGACAGCCGCGTCATCTGGTTGCAAGGTAAAACAATCCCCGGCGTGGTCTACATCGTCGTAGTAGGCAATTGCGGTACCCTTCTGGATTCGACGGCGCTCGTTGCTGAAGTTTGTGAGGAGCACTTCTGCCTGTCCACCAGTAAGCGCCAGGACGCCCCTCGCGATGGAAATGCCTTGCGTGAACAAAAGAGTGACTATGTGCTCCGCTATCACATCTTTATAGCAAGGACGCCCACTGGACACCGACACAAGGCAGCAGGATCTCGGTGGGAGTGTCACATCGTCGGCTATTCGCAAACGGCCGCGCGGTTCTTCACTGCTGTTGTCGGCATAAGGATGAGCGCAAAACGTCACCATACGTTGAGGGATGTTGATAACAGCGCCATGATCTTGAAGAAAATCCATGCCCAAAATTAACTCTTTACAGCAGTCTGGCAACAGGACGAAAGTGGCCACGAAGCTAGAATCTCCGATGCGAAGTCTTGTGGTGCATTTACCCGTGGGTGTCATCAGCTGACCACCAGCACTCCTTATGTGCGGCCCTGTCCACGGAGTCTTGACCTTTCTGAGGTGGTCGGCGAGCTCTTGTCGCATGATGGAGAAGTCGGCGCCAGTGTCGACCAGTGCTGTAACTTGATGTCCGTCAATGAGAACGCTCAGATCGGCACGTACAACTTCATCAGCATTATTATTCGTCGTCGTATTCATCGTCGTTGTCGTCATACCTTCTTGCGATGATTGGGGGAACTTTTCAGTGTGTCGACAATTGGCAACCTTGCCCCCCGAGGTCGCATCAGTTAGTTTCCCCGGCGCGGGCTTGGCGAACGGCCTCTGGTGACGTCCGCGTAGCTCTGAGGGAAGTCACGGTGACGCGCAGGTGATGGAGATCGCCAGCGACGCGGTGGGGTTGCTTGAGCAGGCGATAATTGATCGGCATCGTAGGCACGACGATCTTCGGAGCGGAAAGAAGCGGGACGAGAAAAGTTCCCGAACACAGAATCGCCGTGACGGCAATAGCGGGCAATGTGACCAGGTTCTCCGCAGCGGTAGCAAATAGGTCGACGGTCGGCCATGCGCCACAAGTCAGTTCGGCGAAGTGGTGGTCGTCTCGTAGAATCTCGTTGCCTCCAAGGTACGGCAGTGGGTCGTGGCTGGAAGGGCGTCGCCACAATTGTCGGTGGAGGACGACGGACCACATCAGCGTAGCTCGCTGGGTGTGGCTCAGGATTTGGCGCGGGTGGTGTAATGGCTTGCCTCAACTCCTGGCGGACGATTTCGGCAACAGATGCGACTGGCGGTTGGGCAGGGGGCACGCAGAGGGCCCGAAGTTCCTCACGCAGTATTTCTCTAATCATTTGTCGCAGGGAACTTTCGCATACGGCAGTGTTCTGAGCTGCAGCACTTACTGCCGTGTGGTTCTGCAGGCGGTCAAAGTGTCGGCGTCGTTGTTGCAGTGCGCGCTCGATGACTGTTGCCTCTTTTATGAATTCATCTACAGTTGTAGGTGGATTTCGTACGAGGCCCGCTAACACTTGTTCCTTAACACCCTGCATTAGGTGACGCACCCTCTTCGACTCGGGCATGTCAGGGTCAGCTCGTCGAAACAGACGGATCATACCCTCTGCGTACATGGCGGCTGTTTCATTGGGTTTTTGCACACGTGCCTCAATCACTTGCTGTGCGCGATCCCGTCGGTCCGAGTTCAAAAATGTAGCGAGGAGCTTTCGACGGAAGTCTTCCCAAGATTGGAATGTAGCCTCGCGGTTCTCATACCACGTGCGAGCGCTATCTTCCAGTGCGAAATATGCACGGCCAAGTTTGTGCTGTTCGCTCCAGTGGTTGGATACAGCGACCCGTTCGAACTGTTCGAGCCAGTCCTCGACATCCTCGTACTCTTCCCCACGGAAAACTTCAGGAACGCGAGGATGTTCAAGCGTTACCTGCGAGGGAAGAGTGGTCTGCGATGGCGGGATAACCGTGGATGTCGTAGGAGCTGCCATGCTGGAAAGAGGCGGAACAGGTGCGGACTCTGGACTTAGGCCTAGTAGGCGCCGACTGAATCGATGCACTGGAGTGGTGACGAGGGGCTGAGTCTCTGGACTAGATGAACGGGTCCCAGCAAGACTGTCCTGCATCAGGTTGTAGGCTCCAGCAGCTCCACCAGTGTCACGACGTCGAAACAGAGGTCTTGCGGCAGAAACTGAGACGCCAGAAGCAGGTAGGTTCTTTTAATAGAACGCGCAAAAAACGAGTTCTTCTTTTTCATCCATTTCGTTGTACTTCATGGCACATGCACAACTGTCATTGTCTTTCTTTTCGAAAAGCACGTGACAATATCATTGCTGGGTTTAACGTCCCAAACCCACGAAGTGACAATGAGGGACGCCCGTATATCGGAGGACAGCGGAAATTTCGGCCACCTGGAGTTTTCTGCGACGTGCGTTGCGGTAGAGTTACTATATTTGCTACCTTTAGGTAGCAGAGTTGCGCCAAGGTACGCCATCTTGGGTTCATATGTTTTGCGGGAAAGCCACTCACCACCCTCGTAGGAGCAACGCTCGCGCTTCAGAGTGCTACATAGTCTCTCAATACTGAGGGATTATGGTACTAGCGTTGCTTTATTTATTTTTTTTCGTTTTCTTTAAATTTTTCTTGAAAGTATGAGTGGAGCTCGATTGCTCCGGTCACACCTAGAAGCCTCGATTAGATGCTTGCGGTCTTGGTATATAATAATAAAACAATGTGCGTAGCTTGTTGAACCAGTGAGATACACATTTATGGTTGGTTACACTAGCTTCGCCTTTTCCGCTGTTTTTCCCATTTACAAATATGAAGTTATTTTCGCATTTTTGAATGCAATTGAACAAGATAGGGAAGAAATTTTTTCATCATGTTTGATTCATTCGTTAACTGTGTGAGGGAGCCAGGTGTAGTTGTATCGCCTTCAACTGAATCGAGCTGAACAGCCATCGAGAGTGCCCGTACGACGGTCCATATTACGCACGGCTCTCTATTGCGTTCGTATTACAATCGCGGCTCACGAACAGCTGATGTGAAACAAACAGCCGATGTCAACCACGCTTGATCTGCCCGGAATTATCGTAGCGTTGGCTTCTCCGCAGTGCATTTGAACCACTTATGACCACGTGATGGCGCTCGGCGAATAGGGAGCGCTGAAGTCCCGTAGGCGGAGCTAGCGGCGCCCGGAAAACAGTGGTGCAACTCTGCTACCTAAAGGTGGCATGTTGGTAGCACCTAAAGGTAGCACCTAAAGGTAGCACCTAAAGGTAGCACCAAAGGTAGCACCTAAAGGTAGCACGTTGCGGCAGTGCGGGTAGCGCGTGGAACGGCCCTTACGCCGACAGTGGCGACACCGTTCGAGGCATAACCGGACCATCATGAGCGGCGCTATATGACAGCGTAGCATGATGTATATATATACTTCGCGCATTCCAAAGACATCGTTCTTGTTACCCTTAGATCAAAAAAAGTAAGAATTGTGGAGAATGGTGGAGGAAAAGTTTATTCGCGCGTGGCAAAATTTATCGCTTCTGTTATCTCAAAACACCTGGAGGGCTATTTACTATCGCAGAAAGCGGAGAAACGTGACCCACTTTGCGGTCCGCTCAGGTTTGCTTCGCCCATTGTGTGTTGTCGCGGGAGAACTTTGTAGCGAAATAACGGCTCCCCGCGGAGCTTGGGAGGCAGATGGCCGGCTAGATTGGTTTTTTTCTATTCTCTTGCACTCGCTCTGTGTTCTTGTACTCGCTCTTTGTTTCGCGCGCTGGGCTCTATTTTAAATTTACGTATCGTGCTTCTTTTGCTTTCTCGCATTGTTAAATAATTACGTACTGCTGCCAGTGCTCGAGTGCTTGTGTCTTTTGCATTTTCTTCTAGAACCAATATTGGTCGTACTTTCTGTGCTTCAGCTGGCAATGTTGTTCTAAGGCCGAAGCTTCGGATGCCTGATCGAACGCGAAAAGTGATAACAGGCGTGGCGTCAGCGCAGGTGACGCAAAAAATAATTATTAGCAGGTGACGTCACCACATGACGACATCATCGCGTCACTTGCTGCCGCAAGTTGTGACGTATCACGACCTTGCGGCGAGATCATTTTACGTGACGTCACATGACGTTGTCGCTTTGAAGCGATTGCTCAGCTGTCAAGGCTCGTGTCTTGCTTTCTTCTTTTCTTTTTATTCTTTCTTATTTTCTTTATTTTTTCTTCGTGTTCTTTAGAGCGAACTCGTAGTCGCACATTCTCTGCTATAACAGCTAATTTTCTCTTACAATACGTTAATCTTATGAGGGCTAAAGCTGACAAAAAATATATGTTTATCAGCGTTTTTATAAAACGTCGAAAGTTTCGTATTTGTGTTTTACCTTCCGCGTTTACCCGCATAGTGCCACCACTGTTCGCCTACCAAACAAAAAAGAAAGGCTAGCTTATTTTGGCCTGTGGTGGTTTATCTGTGTAATATGATATAATTAATGGCAGTTAGCTGGATTATTGATAACGCATACTTGCATTGTATTTTGCTAAACAGTACTGAACGTTTTTATAATTAATATTTTATTCATTTTCACGCTTCGTGGATTTTACTTACTGGCAATAATTCAATAATAATAATTGATTTCTAATTTTCTGCGTTTTACTATCTGCCTTTTCTCCCAATAATTATTTCTCTGTGAAATAATTTTTTGCGAATAATTGCCTTTTAGTATGGTAGTGTCACTGGGTTGTAACCCACAATGGTATTCCAGAGATGCTGTTCCCAACGGCGTGGTATTACCCCATTGCACTCTACCACTGCGAATACCAGCTTGTAATGATTGATATGTGGGGTTTAACGTCCCAAAACCACTATATGATTATGAGAGACGCCGTAGTGAAGACCAGCTTGTAATGTTACCAATGTCGGGAATGCCATAAGTAGTGTCCGAATCCTCGACTTCAGCGATGGTTGTTTCTTGACACCGATCTCAAAGGCGGTGTTTCTCTCTACTGCATACTTCAGAAGTGAACGTACAGATGGAAAATAGTCATCATCGCTACCACCATGTTCTGTACAAGTCTCTTATTGTCGCCGCAAACGTCGTCGTCGTTCTTTCACGATCTCGTCCCCAACCGTTATGAGGGGGAAAATGGTTTTGGCGACAGCGGTGGCACTTTGGAAGGAACCATCTGCGTGTGACGCTGGAGGCAACCCCCCCTCTCCCGCGCTTTCTCCGTCCTTCGTCGTCGCTCCTTGTCCACCACGGCTCAGGAAATGTCCCTCTCGCGCGAATGGTTTCTCGCTGCGTTTCCCCGAATGTTTCCTCCTCCGCGTTTTTTTTTTATTTCCGTTCCCGTCTTGTCCGTCGGGTCACTTCCGACGTCCATCCACTCGTGCTATCTCCCGGTTCGTAATGTCGCGAGACTTGCCCGTCGTTTCTCGCTATTGTGTATTCGCGCGACTATACGGTATGTAGCTTTAGCGTTTTTTTTTTTTTGCCGAATATCGGCGTAACTTTTATGTATAAGCCTACGTGCTTCGAGAGAACCAAGATTCGTGGCCCCAGTTGGTGATTGCTTCGAGTCATATTGTTTCTTCAAAGTACGACGCTCTCTCTCTCTCTCTCTCTCTCTCTCTCACTCACTCACTCACTCTCACACACACACTCACTCACTCACTTACACACACACACACACACACACACACGCACACACACGCACACACACACAGAGAGAGAGAGAGAGAGAGAGAGAGAGAGAGAGAGAGAGAGAGGCGTCGACGAGATGTGCGACCCAGCGCTGTTGTCCATGCGTACTTCCTCTTTGCTACGCCTGGCTGCTTATTTTGTGGCTGAGACATGTCGCTTAAGCGCATGCGTTGAAGAAGGGCTGACGTTCTTCCCGGGAAGTTCTTTGCGTTGACGTACGCATCATCGTAACGTACAACGTCCTTTTGTGCTTTGACGACACCCTTTGCAGTCTCTAGCAAACCGCTCTCTAAAGGCACAATATCGACTATGATTTATGCCAAGTACGACTTGAATCAAGGCGTTGCTTAGTCAGGTCGTGGCAGCAGATTTAAGCGTACAACGGACGTACGCCAAGCACAGGCCGTAAGTGGGTAAACCGTGATCGTAATCGTAGGAACAGGTGGTGCTAGTGTGATGCCGTCAGACAGACATGCTTAGTGGGAAGTGGGAGCTGAGGTAAGTACTGGAAGTGACGTTACTGACTGCAAGTAGTATACCCTGAGGTGGGTATGACCCGACAGTTACCTAAGGGTAGTGGAATGTGACGTCGAACGGGGAGAGGAACGTGTGACGTCAATGCAACGTCATATTCCCTTGAATTCATTAAGGTGTCTGCCACTTTTTTTTTAACGAGCAAGGATTCTTTCATTGTTTTTTCTATTCGTTTTTCTATGTCGACTCATCCATTTGTTTGACCGTCTGTGTCTTTCTCTCGGTGTTGAACTCTTGAATTTGGCGTTTTGGCTTAGAGTCTCTGCATTTTCTTTTGACAACGTCTGTGTGCTTTCTCGGTAGATCTGCCTTTCCCTCTTATTTATGTGCCTGTTCATTTGTGGCAGCCGGAACTTATATCAGTCTTTGTGAAGCAGTTTAGTCTGTGCAGAATTCGGCATGCCCACATACTTGCGGGCGCACTCACGCATGTCATCCAGAAGAGAACCTACTTCAAAACGCTTTACTACATTGCAAACTGACTTTGCCATGATGATTGTACCAACTCGATCGCCTGTTCTTATCCTATATTTGTCCTTCCGTCGTGCTTACTGTATATGAAATTCCCCTCTTAGTATGAACTGCCTAGCACAGTCCGATGTCTCGCTCACTCAAGACGCGTTCTCCTCTGGATATTCCATTTCATGCGCCTTCTTTCTTGGCTCACAGAGGCTTCTCTTAGCCGCAGATGACTAGGCTGATCCCGGCCCGAAATGCTGGTTGGTATATAAGCGGCCCGTTTCCGTCATTGGACGGGGGCCGCACGAAACGGCTCACAGTCGAGGCTTAGGCCTCCGCCTACGCGATGATCTAGGTCCATGGCTCCGCGCGCACTGTGCCGCATAAAGACTCGTCCTCTTTCGTCTACGCACGTCTCTGAAACCCTGCCGTTTTCCTCAACCCTTCTGTTTCCTTCGCCAAGCATAAGGTCTCTATCCGGAAAACTTTGCCGTTCATTCATCCGGAAACATATATTACGGCGACGAAGCTTCATCTAAGCGCCTGACCGCCTTCTTGCGCCGCCCGTTGACGGTTCCAGCGAGGGCTGTGTTTGCTCGTTTTTGTCCGCCTCTCTGCCACGCCGAATGCACTTTTTTGTGATATTTTCCTCCGGCTGTTTCGACATCATGGTCAGCTTATTCGCCTCTTTCACTCCATCGTCGGGATTATTGTTGTGCTTACTTTCCGTTGCCTGTTTCAACATAACCGCTATTTTCTTCAGTCTATACTTTTCGTAATCCCTAAGTTTCCGGAGCATTCCACTATGGCGTCGCTCATAATCATATAGTGGTTTCGGGCATTGAAAGCCCATGTAATACTGACTTTTCGTAATAGTTAATTTCTACCTATACTTGACAAACAAGAAAACGTTTTTTATAAGAGCTAAGGAACATGAATGTGCCAATTAGAGCTACAAGGTCGGCTGTATTGGTATTTAATAATGATTAAAGGTACGGTTAGGGGACATAGACACTGCAAAACATAAAGAACAAGGCACACATGACGTTGAGCGTAACAACCAACTCTTACCTTAAAAAGTTTTTTTTCTTTCACTGCTGTGTTCACTTGGCACTTTAAATATGAAAGGTATTTGAACCATAGTTGTTGCCCGTATTTACAAGTGCTTGCTGACTTCCTGTAAAGGAGATAAGCAGACATAAAAGGTAGAACTTCTCTAAATGAGGAGTCGGCGCTTCTTCCCCTTTTCCCCTTTGTTCCGCGAGAGTTCTCGTCTTTGTCGCCGGTGGTTTTCGCAAGGTGCAAAAAAGAAGGGATGGCGGGGCAAAGGGGATGAAGGTTGGAGGGGATGGATGGACAGTGGCGGTGTTACTTTGTGTGCCTCCGTCCTCCGACCGACTGCTCTCTTGCCAGCCTCACACAAAGGCGCCGGTCGCTCACACCTCGCTTCCCTGCTCCCGCCGTTCCCTTCTTGGCCCGCATTATTCCTTTGTTCCCGTCCTGGCTGCTTCTTCATCCCGTTGCTACATCGGCACCGCACGACCGATTCCCTATTCTGCCGCTGCCACCCCTGTTTCCTTTCTTCCCCAATTTCTTGTTTCTCGCCCTGCCGTCGTCTCCTCCCACTAACGTCGGCCCTGCCGCCCCCTTTGCAAAAGGATGGCGCAATCCAATTTGGTTCGCCCCGCGCTTCGTCGCCTCACAACAATGGGAACCTTGGGATGTAGAGGAGGATGAATACCCGGATGTGAAGGGGGGATACGAATCGATGGGGGAAGGGCTGGGAAGTGCTCTTCCGTGGATGTAAGTATCGGGACTCGTGGCGCCCGCCGCCAAGTGGCAGCGGCCGAAGACGTACGTACGCCCCCACCTCGTGCACCCCCCTCTCCCCACCTCCACGAAATGCGTGGGAAGGGGATATGGGGTCGAAAGACAGGTGAAGTTAGGAGTTTGAGGGAAGAAAGGAGGGTAGAAAAGTTGCGTTGAGGTGGATGCACGAGAGAATCTGGGAGATTGGGGAAAGACTCGGTGCCGTTTGGGAATGGTGGGGAGATTAAAGAAAGAACAGGGTATACGGCTGGCTGGAGGATTCGTCGGTGTTAAAGCGCGAAGTGTGGTGAGGGGGGAAGCTTGTAGATTAGGGAGAAATATCTAAACGAGTGGAAGACTAGTGTCGAGAAGTCGACGGAGAAAGATCCAGAACTGTCGCGAACCTGCAAACGGGTATATGGGAGAGGTGGATGGTGTAAGGAAGAAATATGAAGTTGTCTGTGAGGAAGAAAGGAAAGGCTGTACCTTTTATTTCCGAATGAGAAGTCTTTCCCGCCTATTGTATGCTAGTACTCTGTTAGGAAGAGGCATAAATGTGGGAAACTGACGAAAGAGCAGTATTGTAGAATTCCGACGAGAAAGCGCTGGGTCTTTAAGGGAAAAAAAAGGAATTCCTTGTTCACAATAGGGAGTCCGCGCTGTATACAAGCTTACTTCGTTGAAACAGAGCGTTGAAATAGGTGAGAGACCAGAAGGGGTGTGCACTGGGCACTCGCTTAACTCGCCGCCTAAATTCAGCTGGCAAAACAGTGCTAATATAGGTACAGGTGCGGACTGTACTCAGTAATATAAAACCAAAATACGAAGATACGAATAACTACGGATACGGACTGTTGAAAATTGACGCTTCGGGAATTTCCCACGTAGCAGAATCGGTATCGTATTTATTCCAATTTTGTTGTTATATAGCGTATTCTTAGATGTTATAATCTTATACCTGCCACAATCTTCGGCGATTTTAATTAAGTTGAATGAAGGGACACAACGTTGTTGATAATTTGGAATAAAAACAAACAAAACGCGTGTTGATAGAGCTGCGATGCAGGAAGCATTTTGATTCTAGTTCAGGTTACCGAATTTTGAGATGTCCCGCGCGCGTTCACGTTACAATCATCAATAAAAACCACTAGAACTTCTAGCCAACGTACTTTTGCAACCAGATGAGGCCTGAACGAAGAAGATTCTTCTACGTCTTTGTTTGTTCGCAGAGACCCATTGCATTCTCTGTGGTTTCTTTTGTTTCTTCTGTGGTGCTTTTAGAATATCGAGGACATGCCGTATTGAAATGCCAGAGGCGCAGAAGACGCGAAGACGGCATAAAAAAAAAAGCGTGCTGACGCGACTTTGCCGTGGGAGGCGATTGCTCAGCTAAGCATTGTGATAAAATAGGAGGGGCCCTGCGCCCTTCTCGCATTTCTGTGCTTTCGCGAATCATTTAGGTCCGCCGTATTTCGAGTTTCCAAATGGTCAGTAATTTGGATGCTGTCCGTCATTCCGGCTGTCCGGCCGCCCATTCATTCATTCATTCATTCATTCATTCATTCATTCATTCATTCATTCATTCATTCACTCACTCGACTCACTCATTCACTCACTTGAATGATTGAGGACCTGAAAAGGGAATACCGTGTATGTGTCTCTTCGAAAGCCATATGGGTTGTTTCACTGTTGCGCTCTCTCATTTGAACGTATATCATTATTTGTCTTGTCACTAAATGAGAATCGGTCTGGAAAAACGGAGGCAGTGAATGACTGCCCTCGTAGTGTGCACATTCTACCTTTCATTCCTTCACCAACTTTTTTTTTTCCTAAATTCAGTTACGGAGGTGTTGTAGCACTCTGTATATCTGCAATCGTCCGTGTTTACTTTGACGCTTTCTTCCTGGTCATCTCCGCGATTTTGTTCCTTTTCACTAGCTGCTCTGAAAGCCGTCCTTTTAGTTATTTGACAAACGCGGCATCAGTTCACTCCGGCGGTGCCCACTCGTAAGCTTTTTTTTTTTTTTTCGCTCCCGTCTTTCGTCACAGCCAATTTGCGTCTCAATTTGGCACGACAGGTGGTTGCGCAGCTCTTGGTGCTCAAAAGATAAGAAAACTCTGCGAACAGGCACGGCGATCGTGTTTTATGTCTGTCACGCGATGCGTGTCTGCTTTTGCGCCGTTCGTGTCTTATCTAAGCGAGATCATCTCTCAGCATATCGATTTCTTCTTGAAGTGACGTGAAGAGAAGTGTTCTCGCCTTTTCGTTTCTACGTCTTATAAGCGTAGTGTTTGTGTTTTAGTTTCCCGAGTGGACGGGAACTTCAGGTGCAAGCGCCAGCATTAGGGACTTTTCGTGGTTGGCATCTCAAAGAGCTTTTATTGCGAATTCAACTATATAGACGTTCTTGACAGGTGTTTGCCGTCGCCGTCATGTTTCGTATAAGGTCTAATTGATACCTCCCCCGCCCCCTTCCGCACATTGTATTCTGCACTTCGTGTAAAAGGGCGCGAGCAAGGGCAAAGAACGCGACTGGTGCGTGCAAAGATGAAACGAGGCCACCTATCTGAGTCGCACTTGAGGGCGTATGCATGGCGCGTGCGAGACATCCCGTCGATTGCTCCTCAAACTGGGAGGAAACTCCGCGCCGTTTCCATGGAGCAACATTGGGTGCTTCGGTGCGCGCGCCCCCGCTGAGCGGAGGAGCGGGTATTGCGGCACTCTAAGGAAACGTGAAGGAACGTTGGGGGGGGGGGGGTGAGGGGGGGGAGATGTCGTTCGAGTATCAGCTCTGAACTCTTATCATAGCGGTGCGGTCGTGATATCGGCAGGTATCCGTAGAGAGCTCCTGTACTCTTAATATAAGCGCTGTCTTGTCTACCCGAAGAGACTGCGAAAAGCGCTTCTTCGTGTGGAGCGACCGTATTATCTTACTCCAGCGTGTCGTGGAGTTATGCGAGATCGAATCGATATGATTTGGCTGCGAGCCTTACTTCCTATAACATCACAAATCTTGCTGTCGCATTTACGGCGGCGACCTGGGAGTGAAACTGCGATTTTTTATTCATTTCTGTATTTATTTATTTATGTATTATTTATTCATTTATTTATTTATTTGTTCAATACTGCAGACTCAAGGTCCGAGCAGGGTGGCAGTACATATACAGATGGGCGAAGAAGGTTGTCTGGTAGGGTAATTCATTCATCACATGTATTACTAAGACAGTTACATTCAGATCTGGTTCTTGGAAAGTACGAATACTTCAGTAGGTCTGTGCGTGCACAAATATGGGAGCAAAAAGCTCTAAACAACATTTCGTGGAATTTTCCGTGGGTAAATGAATGGCGAGGAAAGAATGTGGGTCCGATGCAGGATTGTTTCCAAGAAGCGATATAAGGCTACATAAAACCGCATTAAAATCATTATATATATATATATATATATATATATATATATATATATATATATATATATATATATATATATCTACTATATATATATATATATATATATATATATATATATATATATATATATATATATATATATATGTATATATATATATATATATAGTAGATAGGGAGAGAGAGAGAAGAAACACAACTTAGCAGTTGTCTTAATTGGTAATAAAATTAAGACAACCGCTAAGTTGTGTTATATATATATATATATAATATAGGTTGCGCCATCTATGTCGAGTCGCAGTTTAGTATTAAAGTTAAACATACCTAATTGGGCAGAGAATGCAAAATAGCGTTACTTAATGCGATAGCAAACAACATGCATTTAATCGCTTCGTCTCACGGTGCGTCCGCATAGTTTCGAACTCTAAGCTAATATAGCTGAAATAAGGGCACTCTGTGGGATGCGTGCGTGCGTGCGGAGGCAGCTTTAGCTATAGCGCCGCGCGTGGCAAGGTCGCGGGACGGGCTATGCATTTATAGCGTCAGTGAGCCGAGCGCGTCACGCCATTTCGTAGGGAAAGGAAGATGATTTATTGATTGATTGATCGATTGATTGATATGTGGGGTTTAACGTCCCAAAACCACTATATGATTATGAGAGACGCCGTAGTGGAGGGCTCCGGAAATTTCGACCACCTGGGGTTCTTTAACGTGCACCCAAATCTGAACACACGGGCCTACAACATTTCCGTCTCCATCGGAAATGCAGCCGCCGCAGCCGGGATTCGAACCCGCGCCCTGCGGGTCAGCAGCCGAGTACCTTAGCGACTAGACCACCGCGGCGGGGCGGAAAGAAAGATGGTTTGTGGGAAACTTATGATGAAAGGCACAGTGCTCCTTCCTTAATTCCTCGGGTGGCCATCATCCCGTCTTCTTCTTTATGGGCCTCCTAATGTTCTCCACATTTGCCCTCATCTCAAATTGCGCAGCACCGTTTTCGTGCTCTTGTCTTCGACCACCATTTCTGGCCCCCACCCCACCCCACCCCTCTTTCATGCGTGCGACGCTTCGGAGGTCGGTCGTTAACGTGCGGTGCTATACGCAGTACGGAGATGACTCGAGACGATAAGAGCCGTTAAGGGTCCACGGCATCGCTTTCGGTCTGTCTGTGTTTCGTTATGTCTTCGTGGGTGCGTGGTGGGCTTTTTTTCTTTCCTCCCTCATTGGGGTGGTTGCCTGTTAATGCGGCTTACGGTCATACGGTCGCGCATTTTATGACTCCGGGCATTGCTTTTTTTTTTGTTGCGAGTGGTACGTACAAGCGAAAGAATTCGCACTCTACTGGGACGCGACGGCCCAGCTGTAGTATGATTGAACGCGCGAGAAGAATGTGAGATCTTAGGAGCAGCAGTGACGTGGAGACTCCAGTACCGAAACTCCCTTAAATACTTCTGACAAAGTAAGAGAAATGTTAATTTAAGAGCTTGTTTTCTTTGTTAGGCGCTATAGTAATTAGAAGGGACGGACAATAATGCCAAGGAAAATATAGGGGAGGTCATTAGGTGTAATTGCTTTGTAAACTTTTCTTGGCAATATGATCTGTTGGTTCTCATTGATATTCGGACAAAGCAAATGGCTTGTAGGAGGCCTATCGGGCTCATTCGAGTACTGCCGGCGCTGAGGCAACTGTTTGCTGTTGTTACCAGTATTTTAGTTACAATAGCGCATATGTGCTGATTACATGAGCTGAACTCAATTGATGAAACTTAATTTGAGCATAGTTGGTGCACTTTCCTTACCTGAAAATGAACAGCGCAGACACAGGAGACATTGCAGCGCTCGTGTGTGTCATGTCTTCTCTATGTGCGGCGTCTTGTGTCTTGACGCCGTTACTTTTCACTCCATCAAGTTGTTCTTCTTATGGCTACGAATGCCCCCTCAAGAGAATTCCAGTGCAACCTCTCTTCTCCCTTTTTGCTGCTCTGAATGCTAGATCATTGAAAAAAAAAAAAAAAGAGTCGGTTACAAAGCAGACGTTGTCTTCATAGGCTTAAGTGGTAGTTGTGTGTGGGTGATCTGATAGCCTTTGCGTGGGATAAAACCATTGTTTTTGAGGTCTTGAATATAATAGTAGCTCCTCCGTGCCAGCTTTTAGATGATTTCCAGGTATAAAAAAAATCAGCGTCTCCGTTATGCATTTGCCTAAGGCTTGTCGAAGTCGAAGGCCGTCCTCTTCAATTTCTTGTTAGTCGACTCTGCAAACCTCTCCAACCCACCCCTTCGTAAGCTTTCTGCACATCACGTGGTTTTGCGATGCTTCCAGGCAGGGGGGGGGGGGGGGGCTTCGGAATTCAACATTTCTCCCCGAAAACCCGAAAATGTTCAATTTTTCTTGCATATATATATATATATATATATATATATATATATATATATATATATATATATATATATACATGCACGCAGGCCGACAAATGCACACACACACACGAACATACATAAAGTATTGTTTAACTCTTTTCCCCCGACAGTAAGTTTTAGCGACGTCCCTGCTTCTTTTTGAGCAAGCGATCAATGTCGTGTGATGCCTTCATTGCGTGACGTCACGTTATATGACGTTACATTGGCGTCATGATGAGACGCTACTAATTCTGGCAACATTTGAACGCGTCATACTGCGACGTCATCACATAGTGATGGCTGTTTGAGTCACGTGTTAATGCCGAGGGACGCCTACGACGACGGTGTCGTTTCAAGTTCGCATTCTCGTGTTCGATTAGGTATGTAATACTTTCGCCTCAATAAAGTGAAACGTCTGTTGGTGCTTACTTCTGTGCCTCTTTGCATTGAGTTATTTGTAGACTATACGACTGTTCCCTGAAGGGAATCCCGCCGCAATCAAATTTTTTCTCCCTTTCAGCTCCATTACTGCCTTGAAGGGAAAAAAAAGTATACGTTAAAATCTGCCCGCTCTTTCATATCGTAGCCTTAGGTGATAGTTGAGTGGGGATTATGTGAGAATGTGGGATGGAACCCCAGGGTGGGGACTATAGTATAACCCCCCCCCCCTCCCCCCAGCACCAGCTCTTAGATGCTCCAGATTCAATATCCGTAATGGAAATGGCTTCCTCTTTCGCCGTATGTGCCCCAGGTGTCTTGTTTCCAGCTTTTCTTTTTTCTTTGTGTGTGTTCCTCCTTAGTAGCGGGCGCACTTTATTGTTATGTCTGATCGCCACCGCATGAGGCCAGCGGAACGAGGAAACTGTGTGTGTGTGTGTGTGGCGGGGGAGGGGAGGGGGAGGGGGTTATTGGAGCTTCCCCTGCAGCGAGCCCGTTCGTAGCCAAAGCCCTGGAACGGCTTTCTCGCGTACTGGGGTCCCGTTTATGAGCGTATTCCCCGTCGTAACTTCAGGGCTTGGTCGGGCGTTTAGGGTGGAGGGAGTGTAGAGGGAGTAGAAGCTCTCTTAAGCCCCGTGTTTTGGTGGTTTCCTGACCGTCACCTCGTTATCGATAGTATATTATGCATTATTGCGTGAGATTTTTTGTTTTTTTTGGGGGGGGGGGGTGGGGGCTCGCACGTTTTTTTGTGCACCACATGGCTTCATTTGGGGCTCCTTTGTCTTCGCTGCTAATTACAGATCCGGCAAAATATAGAAAGAAAAAAAAAGAAGGAAGCGTGGGGACATACGCAGAAAGTCGGTGCAGCCGTGTGCAGTATGAGACGACATGCCCTATTTTTTTTCCTTTTTTTGTATCCGGACATGGTTACCAGAGGTGTTTTTAAAAGCCAGCTTTTCCTTTCAATATTCTCTTACCAAAACGTTGGCACAAGTGCACATTCGCCATTCATGTTTCATTTTGTACTTAGGTTCTCCATTTTTGCCAGTTCCGCCTTGTTTCCACACACGCGCACATACACAGACGCATGCTTACACGCACGCATCATACGCACCACAACATGCACCGCACAGTGTACCAAGCTCGCACTCAACTTCATCGCGTTTCCTCTTCGGGCTCCTTATATTTTCGTGCGTGAATGACCCCTCCGACGCGTTGCATTTAATCATGAGGATCCTGTTGAGCCCGTGCCGTATGCGTCGACGCAGATGAACAATTCCATGAATGCCTGCGCGTGTGATCTCTGTTTCTTTCGGGGGAAAACTTTCTTAGAAAGAGAAGTGCATTGTTAGGGCGGAGAAGCAAAACAAAACTCGGGATGAGGCTGATGCCGCACAGCGACGATTCTGTTATCTTTCGTATTTAATGATGTCTCGTCTCGTGCCGAACCGTATGAGGCGCGAGTATGAGTTTACATATACGCTGACGCACGTCGTTTCGGTTGGCCGTATCGTTTTTCTGACGTGCAGGGAGCTCGCGCCGGGGTAATGCCTTTAATGTTGTTGTTCTTCTTGAATGTGAACGTTCCGCAACACACGTAGGCCTGCTTTCTATGCGGCATACATACGACATACTTGAGATGTTGTTGTGAGGAAGTTCAGAATTATCAATGTCTACTGGAAGTTCCATCAACTAGATTGGAATAGTGGTGTGCGTGGGTCCCTTTTTTTGTATTAATACGAAAGCGTTAAATGTCCCATGAAGAGCCAAATCTGGCAAACGCCGGCTTCCACGTTTGATGGGATATAAGAGAGTTTTAGTACTGCGGAATGGCGCTACGTACGCATCACGCAAGCGCCTTGCGTTACGTGGCGTCCTTTGCCACTAATTGGCTTTTAGTACGCCGTAGTACCCGCGTACGTAACGAGCGTGAAGCGTGTTGCGTCATCTGGTAGATCAAAATAGAAGCACGTGTTGTTGACAGCCAATGTGAGCCAATCCAAGTGTTATAGCCAGATTATGGCCATATTTTAAGCCACAGAGCTGGTCGGTGCTTGCCTTCGATGCCGCCATTTTGCAAAACGAAGTCTCGCGCTGTCGCGGACTTGTTCGAGAGCGGCGCGATCAGCTCATACGTACGCACGCACGCATCTCATGCGTGCGTACGTAGCGGCTGCGTACGTAACGCGATACGTGCGAGTTGCGGTCTGCGCATGCGCACTACGCAGAACGTGGCGTCCTTACGTACGCAACGCCGCCACGTACGCAGCGTGCGCAGTACTAAAACTCTCTATTAACTCGCCTAACGACGTGGCGTCGGTTTTAGCGCCCGGTATCTGCTAATTGCTGTTTTGTTCTGTCTTTTTTTTCTTTTCATGTGTCTCCGACTCTTCGACTGACTTCAAATGGACGTGTTTCGTGTCAAACAATGAAGGTAAGACCAGCTGCGCATGTTCTCGGTTTGATTCTATAGGTAAGAGACATTGGAGTCCGCAGGGAGGTGCTAAAAAAGGCATTTGCCACCCCCCCCCCCCAAATCCCCTTTCCCTCCAGCCGCAATGCATCATGGGTTTGCATGCCCCAACACCAAATCCTCCTGACGCGGATGGTGGTACTACGTAGTTGTGGTTTGCGGTCTGTAATAGGCACCAACGGTTAGTATTCGAATACTCGGAAGTGATTTGGGTTGGTTTACTTTGATAGCGGGGATGCTGATAGCGACCTGTTTTTAAAATTTTCCTTAACAACAACAACAACAATGAGGATTACGACGACAGAGGCTCTTAATATACAATGTATAGGGTTGCCACGGGGCAGCCTATATTCCCCGAAATTCCACGTATCTGCACGAAGTGAATGATGGTGAGTGGGCGAAGCTCCGGGTCGTAAGGTTCATAGCGTCTACATTGAAGTCGCCGCCTAGTTTAAACGACAAACAGATGGACGGATGGATGGACAGATCGTAGAGAAATAATTTCCCGCGAGGCATATGTATAGCAATGAGGTTAAAATATGGCCACTTCAATACAACTCTGTACGAGACTCCCTCAGTGCGTTATTTTAGTGACGAAGCCGCTTAGGGGCTATAGCCCTGTCCGGCGTCTAGGGATGTTCCGGCGTCCACACTGGTATCACAACACCTGCTACACAGCTGCGAAAAAAAAAAAAACCACCTGCACCGTCCGTCTGTCCGATCATGCAACTGTCAGTCGATCCGTGCGTGCATCTGTCTGTCCGTGCAACTGTCCGTGCAACTGTCCGTCTGTCCGTTCACCTGGACAGATGGTCGGACAGACGGACGGCGCAAGTTGTTTGTTCACAGCTGTGTAGCAGGCGTTGTGATACGAGTATGGACGCCGGTACATCGCTTGACGCCAGACAAGGCTATAGCCCCTAAGCAGCTTCGTCACACTAAAATAACGCGCTGAAGGGTCCCGTACAGAGTCGCATTGATGTCATCATGCCATAACATCATTGCTGCACACGCTTCGCCAGAAATTATTGATATGAGTCAAATACCGTGCTACGTCTCGCATCCTGAGACCGACCTGTATTTAGATGTACATCGCTGTAAGCATTTTCGAACTAGGTGCACCGAGATGCAACAGAAATGTTTGTCAGAGTGTGTAGAACCAATGACATAAGTTTTAACTTGCTCCGTGGTACCCATTCGTACCGCGGGAAAACATGGTACATTAGTGGAATACGTGTCCAAGCACACCGGTACCTTTGCTTATTGATGTGTAAAGCACACTTGCTAAACAACTGCGTTGACTCTGTCCTGTTTTGAAAAAGATGGGAGGTTTTTTTGAGAACATGGGACGTAGATTTTTTGTCAAGCTTGAGTGTCCTTGCTAAGATTGAATGAAGGACACTTATGAAGTGTTCGCCTGTTTAAAAAACGTTTTCTTAGACGCAGTCTTAATTAAAAGCAGCAGATAATGAAGCCATGGACATTTTAGGAGACGTTATATGAAGTTTTATAAATGCGTTATTGTATTTATAAAGTAAGTGTGAAAAAAATTAAAGTGGACAAAAGAACAGTTTGCCTTGCCGTTATTATTTTCGTCAATGCTGTTCTTACAAAGGGAACAAAAAACTGCGTTGAGGACGGGTAGAACATCTTCCATTTTCAGAACATGCTTCGAGGCGATTCAACTTGCGCTGCCTCTTTCGCTGTGTAGTGCACTGCTTGTATTGCACTGCTTGTATTGCACGCCCGTATGTTTCTGTATGCGGAAGTATACTAAGATTTTTTTATAACCATGCCAGGGCTCCTTCGTAAAGGATTTCGTATCGCGTGTCAGGCGAGTGCACGAAAAAAATTAACAAAGCTGTGGCGCGGCGTGTGCTAACCAGAAGGAGAAAAGTTCGTTCACCCTCTCACTTTTATCCCCAGTTTCTCTTCCGAGCGAAGGGAGCCGCCCTCAACCCTCGCGATATTGATCAGAGGCTGGTCTGCAGTGGAGCGCTTTAGGAATTGCATTAAACGGGGCAAAACGGCTGGTCTGTAAAGGGAGCTCAGGCGCGCGAGAAAGAGTAAAAAAAAAAGGTGGGTGGGTGGCAGTTTAGGCGGATAATAAAAAGGTAAGAAAGAGGGGGGAAGGCCAAAGGAAAAGGAACAGAAAGAGTCTGGGAGTCTTTCCCGAAAGGATGCGACGCTGGCGCTGCAATCGGGAGCCGCTCCACTGTCAGAATTAAAATACTGGACGATGGGGAAAAAGGTTGGGGAAGGATTGCGACTGGAGGGATGTCTAGCGGGGAGAAGGAAGCAAGGATGGCGAGGGATGGTCAGATGGGAAGCGCTGGGTGTGTGAGCGCTTTTATTTTGTTGGAGGATTTTGGTATCTTTGAAGGCCAAATGAAGGAGCTGCTCGAGAGGGAAAAAGCGTTGGGATGAATTGGGAGCGAAGGGACGTCTAGGGCTAGGAGGGAAGTAGGGATGACGAGGGGTGGTCAGATGTGGAGACACGAAGTGTGGGTGAAGTGTCTGTGCGCGCACGCGTGCCTTTATTTAGTTCAAGGAGGATTTAGGGATGCGTGAAGGCAAACATGGGAGCTGGTGGAGAGGGGGAGAGTATAACGGTCTGACTGTCGAACATGTTTTTTTTTATGAGAACCTCTCTTCAGCATAGATGTACCGCGTTTCCTGTGACATAGCCTCACGTAGAGAAAATGATTTGAAGAGATCTGAATAGGTCGTTCGATTGAATGATTGGTTTTGAGTGTGGGCTGTCTATTGATATTGTTGCGCGAAGGAACACGGGAAGCTAGGCGTTTTCAGATATGTTTACAAAGCGCCAACGTGCAAGCGGCCAAGATGGAGATCAACGGTACGCCCCACACACAGGGATTATTATCGTTTGTCTTTTTTGTAGCGATTGTATAATTTGTTGCCTAGTACATATGTACTGTCTAGTCGAACCTAACTTATGTTAGTGCCTACTTAAGCTGTGTTCTTTTGAGTATGTATCTCCATTCTAATATACTGTTTATTACTGCTACCATTTAGTAGCCCTTGTATAGTTAATGTAGAGAACATATGCGTTGTCCGATTCAACCTTACCTGCGTACACGCCTACTTGAAGATACCCCCTTTCCTGCGACAGCCGCAGATTTGAGGCTAGCAGTATCTTAAAATAAATAAATAAATAAATAAAATCATGTCATCGTTTTCGGCGCCTATCTCACTGCTCAAGTGTGACATTGTCTCATAACAATAAACTCGCAGATTTGGCGCACTCGCACGCACACACATACATGCGCACACATACTCGCACATACATAGATAGAGGAGAGAGAGCATCGCACAAGTAAGATGACATGAGAATGATCCTTGGTGTTTAGGTTGATGAATCACCTTGTGCAGCATGAAAGTAGGTAGGGTAATCATACGAAAGGGGACACGAAAAAATGAAATTGAACACGCTTAAGGTTTTCGTGTCGTGCCCAACCAACGGAAGGGGTACTTTGTCCTCCGCTGTACTTCATTTAAATTTATGTAGTGATCAGTACACTACAGTTAAAAACAATGAAAAATTTACCCTATGCTTAAGTTGTCTAATTATTTGTTGGCTTCATTTGGTGATGTATGGTACGTTACCTAATGAACAATAACACAGCTTAGTGATGGTAAATGTTTTTATTGCAGTGCAGCTGCTCCTGGCAGTAGTACAGTTTAAAGAGTTGTAGGGTGTGTATATTACATTTTTTTGGCGGTGGGTGATCTGCATGGCCGGGATCAGCCATGCAGAACGTTGTGTAGAGCGTGACTTCAGGACGTTTTCGTGCGGAGCGATACGAATTTCACGGTGGGGGTTGTTTTCGCAGGAATGCGGTATATATAGTCCCGTGTTCTATCTCTTCCTTCTTTGTTTATTGCGCACTCGGTGCAGCGCTGGTGCCCACCCTCCGCCGAGATTGCAATTTCTTCCGGCCGAGCGCAGCTCAAAGTGAGCGCGGCTGGCCTCGAGATTAAAGAAGACGCAGGGAGGTAAGAAAGCGGTAAAGCCTTCCCCCGTGCCGGGATGGCAGACGGAATGAGGAAAGGTGTGGAAGGGAAAGTGGGGAGGGTAAGGCTGCCGAGGGTGATTGGGGTAGATATGAAGAGTCGTAGGGCGTGGAAGGATGCGTCTGACGCTTGGAATGGAGAGCACCGGATATGCGGGATGAAATGGTAAAGGCTTTCCCGTATGCGCCTGCGTAGGCGGCTTAGATGAGGAGACATGTGACACGGAAAGCGGGGAAGTCTCTGGTTGCCGAAAAGGAGCAGGTGATTGGGGAGGTACGAAGGCTATTGAGGGAAAGAAGCGTTTTTAGGAAAGGAGGGGACGATAAAGGGGCCCTCCATGTTGGACTGTTGGGAAATAGGGAGAAAGTAGGGATAGACTAGGGTGTCGAAGTGTGGGTGCTATTAGGCGAGATAGGAAGAATTGTGAGGGAATGGAGCGTCTAAAGGGGATAACGGGGAGCATAGTGCTTGCGGCATGAAATGGTAATATCTCTTGTGTCTGGATCGCACTTGAAACGAGTGCACATGTGAGAGATAGGTTGAAGCGGGGTGCCTGAAGAGCAAAGGCGCGATTGCGGCGATAAAGAGGTTGATGTGGGAAATGATTGTTTTCAGTGAAGGAGATCCAAAAGATATGCGGTTTGAAGCAGTAAGGCTCAATGGCTGTGATGGTGTTGGGATTACGGTGTTGACTGTTGAGACGAAGGTTTCCGGATCGAATACCGGCCACATTTTGATGTAGAAGAACTGCTAGCGACTGTGTGGGTGTTGAGATTTAGGCGCATGTTAAAGAACCTTAGGTGGTCGAGGCAGTCGAAGCCCTCCACTACAACGTCCTTCACATTTATATTGTGCTTTTGGTGCATAAAACACTAAGAATTACAATTAAACTGTAAGGCCTCAACTTGTGCGAATAATGTGGCAGCGAGCGGATGTGGGGATTTGATCACGGAGGAAGCCTGGATGCCTAAATGTGGGCTCGATTGGGCAAGTAGGAAAGAGTTTTGCGGGAAAGCAATGTTTGAAGTGGGAAAAATGGAACAGGAGGTATGTGGGATGAAATGGGTGTTTTTTTCCGTGCCCTGGTGACAGTTCTATTGAGGGCACATGCGAAAGGAGAAATAGAGAAGTTGGGTTTCTGAAAAGAATATTAGGGAAATGGAGAGGATTCTGACGGGAAGGGGAGTTCTGAGCGAAAAAAGGGGTGGCGGGGGAATAAATGGGTTAGTTCTGACTATTTGAACGGTGGAGAAAGTGAAGGGAAGTGTTTAGGCGAAAATAGAATGGGCCTGGGTGCTTTGGCGGGCACTATTGGTGATATATTAAGACACGTGTGGGAAAGTCGGGTCTAAAGTAGGGAAAGAGGGAGTAGGTCTTGCGTGATGACGAGGAAATGTGCGGGAGGAAGACTTGGTGCCGATGTGCAATAGACGATTGGGGAGGTATGAAGGTTGCGGCGAGAAAGGAGCGTTTTCAGTGAAAAAAAAAGGGGGGGGGGTGAGGTGAAAAGAAATGACATGGCTTCTTCATTCTTGAAGTGGAATTTAAATGAACGGAGGAGTGGAAGTCTGTGAACGCAAGTTTTGCAGGTAAAAGAACTGATGTGATTGAGGAGATATGGAAGGAGTTGCAGTAAAGGAGGGGGGGGGGGGTTCCAGGTGGCCAAAAAAAGTGGTTTAGGTCCACTATTGTAGGTAAGGTTGACAAAATGAGGAAGAGTATGCGACGGCTATGTGACAAATAGAGATTTGTTGAAGAACAGCATGGTGGCGATGGACGAGGTACGAAAGGGGAGGGAATTCAGCCTTTCGAGGCATGCGTGTTGTGGTAAAACATTGCACTGGTAATACTAATTTCGCCGGGTTACATAGCCATATGTAATTTACGATGTGCACGTCCGTGGGGCCCGTGCAAACTGAGATCTATTTGCGTGTAAAAGTGGGATGTGTACATATATTCGTAAGCATACGAGGTGATCGGTATTTATTTCCTTGTAACAAGTTTGCATGTTGGCTCTGCAAGTCTCGAGGAATGCGTTGCCTCTAGAGAAGTGATTGTTAGGGATGAGCGGGCAAAGGTGGGGATGGAGTATCTGGGAATAACTATAGTAGTGCCTCGCGGAGTCGCTTAAGCGAAAGAAGGGACAGTGTTCGGCTGGTGAGGCGAAGGTGGCGGTTGTATACCATCCGCGGTGGTTGAATTTCGATGGGGGCGAAATGTTAGAGACCCTCGCATTGTGTGACGTCAATGTACGTTAAAGAACACTAGATAGGCCAAATTTACGGAGCACTCCAAGATGACGTGTCTCATAACCGTATCGTGGTTCTGGTACGTAAAAAAAAAACAACCAGCGATCGCTCAGCCTTCTGTTCTATCATTTAAGGAAACGTCAGCGCGTGGCCCTCCTTAACTCACTGGGATGCGCGAAAATCGATGTTAGTTTGCATCGCGGCCGTTGGAAAGAAAAATAAATAAATAAAAAAGAACTTGTTAGGATGGTGCGTGGAGCGC
>WOVY01006723.1:47500-95000 GCA_013436015.1 Rhipicephalus annulatus
CGTTGAACACCGAACTTATTTGGCCAATGACTCGGTACCCAACTGCCGTTCACTGGTTAGCCTCTCACGTTGCGTTTTTACTTCTATTTCTCGTAGGCGGTTACTAGTGGCTCCGTCGTTAACATCCTGCTCTATTGCGCTATAACCTATCGGTGTAAGCGAGAGAGAGACAAAGGGAAAGTATGCGTCTACATAAAAGTGGTGACGTCATCTATAGTTAGTTCTGGTTAGAAGTCATTTGTGCGTTTTGTGTGCTCTTCGACGGAGTGAGAATTGCGTGAATTAAGAAAGAAGCCATGTTGATCAAGCGATGAATGACATAGCAAAAAATTAAAATCCATCGACTTCATTTAGCAGCCGACTTTGCATAAGGAAATGCAAGCGTAGGGAAAGGCGGGCGTTCCTCCTAACGGAGCAACCTATCGCTGCAATGCGAGCTCAGCGGTACGTGAGAACAAAGTAGAGACATAGGCTGCGTTTTCTTATTCGTGCATTTAGACTAACTTCTCACTTTCTGTCACGCTACGAACAGCAATCTAACCAAATGATTATTTAACCTTAGGTCCTCCCCTTTTCCACCGAAATCATCTAACTCGAACATATAACCATATAGGGCCCTCCGCGGTGGTCTAGTGGCTAAGGTACTCGGCGGCTGACCCGCAGGACGCGGGATCGAATCCCGGCTGCTGCGGCTGCATTTCCGATGGAGACGGAAATGTTGTAGGCCCGTGTGCTCAAATTTGGGTGCGCGTTAAAGAACCACAGGTGGTCGTAATTTCCGGAGCCCTCCACTACTGCGTCTCTCATAATCATATGGTGGCTTTGGGATGTCAAACCCCACATATCAATCAATTATAACCATATAGTAAACGCTGGACAACGGTTTCAAAACAACTGCGTTCACCAAACTCAGTCTTTTCCCGTACTTGTAACTGGTTCGACGCTGTCGCGCCGAAGGTATGTATAGAACGGACCGATCAGGGAAGAAGTAATACTAAAGAAATGGGAAGGGACAGCCTGGGGAACGAGGGAAGGTTAGGAGGGAAATGGCGTGGGGCGTCGGCCGGAAATTAATTGGGCCATTACTCACCTGTCGAGTCAGATGTATTGGACGACGCCGATGGCGGTTCCCCATCGTTCCCTCGTGGCGTCGTTCATTACGGAATGCCTTTCTTCCCCACAGGCGTACTTCTGTCTCTCCCCAATTTTATCTCGCTTTCGATCTCCCAAGGCCCGGCGAAAGAAGTATTGCGCTTTTCCCCCTTTTCCCGCGTTTGTTTTCCCTCACTCTTCACCAAGTGACCTCTCATGTTTCCCCCAAAAGTTTCCCTTCAACGCCCACACCAAACCCCTCGTGTCCTCTGCTGTCATTTCTCTCTCTCTCTGTCTATCTATATCTCTCTCCGCCTTTCGATGCCCCGCCGTCGTTCTCGCTTCTCCGGTCACTCCACGGGGATGTAACATTCCCACCATTACTCCTTTTTTACTCTTTCTCTCGCTGTCGCTCCATCCGTTTTCCCTAAATGTTTCCCTTCTACGCCGACCCCACTCCCCTTGTATTCTTTGCTGTTCGCAGTCTTTCCCTTCGCTTTCTTGATTCTCGCAGCAGCTCTTGCTCCTCCGACCACTCCATGCTGTGTAATACTCTAACAACATCCTCTTTTAGAACCCGTGCATCTTAACAAGCGCAGCAACACAAGAGAAACACGTAAACAGGACGGACGCAGGTCGTGTCTAGTGCGTGTCCTGCTTGACGTGTCTCTTATCTCTTGTGTTCCGCTACAGTTGCTGTGATGCACACAAGTTCTACACCCACCAACTAGCCTAAACTACTTTGTTGAATCTCTTTTCTACTCTCCCTAGCTGTCATCCTCTGCCGTTTCTCCTGAAACTTTCTGTGAGCGCGCATCTGCAAGTTCCTTACTGCTGTCATAGGTCCACCTCTTGGCTTCCTTCTTGCTGCTCGGTATACCTCAGTGCACTGCAATGCTCCCGCCGCTCTTTCCAATTTCCTCACATTTACCGAGCTTTCCCTTACTCCATCCCTAATTATATTCCTTTAGGATGCGCATGCTACATTCCTCACATTCACCGCGTCTCTTCATCCGCGCTCCTCCCTCTTCGCATCCCTATTCGTAGCCGTCCATTTCACGCTTATTCGCTTATCGGACGCAGTGTATTACTCCCGGTTTCTTGCCCCCTTTTCTATCCCAGGAGATTCTTCCCTGTCTTCCGGGGCACGAGCCTGTATGGATTCCTTGGTATGTGTACACTCCTTGCATCTTGTTGTGGTTATTCTTCTTTCGAGAGACAGGCGCGACCTTTTATATATATATATATATATATATATATATATATATATATATATATAAGGACAGAGATGCGTCTCAATCGGGGATTGGGGAGACGCCGAGAAATAAAAGGGCGCGCCTGCCTCGGAAAGTAAGTGGGATATATAGTGGTAACAGGATGCAAGTTTTCTGCCCTTCTCTCCCTCTCTTTCTGCGCACACACACACTCACACACACACACACACACACACACACACACACACACACACACACACACACACACACACACACACACACATATATATATATATATATATATATATATATATATATATATATATATATATATATATATATATATATATAATGCTGCGGTGTGCGCGTCTGAGTAAAAAAAAGACGGAAAACTTGACTTAATGAAAAAATCGGGCGCCGCGGGAACGAAAAGGGAAGCGATCCCTTCCTTTTCCCTGAAATGTCCGGGGCATCGCCACCGCCTCCTGTCGTCCTCGTCTCTTCTCACAATGGTGGCGTCGTGGGCGCGTGTGTGCGTGCATGCGGTGTTTTCGTGGAGCGTGCACGAAACGCTAGTTCGTCGAGCAGCAGGCGGAAAGTGGCTGCAGCTCTCCCCCCTCCCTTCTTCAAAAAAAAAGAAAAAAAAGAAACCGCCGTCAAACCGGTCGATGCGTTTTCAGCGCTGTCCGCGGGATGCCAGAGAGGCGTGACGAGTTCAAAGGAGGATTGGGATGCGAAGGGAAACTAGAATATAGGGAATGCGGGAATACGGGGATGAGGGGGATGTATGTACTGGACGCGTGGCATTGCCGGAGTGGGAAGGGAAGGGTTGTCACGGAAGAGAGCAAGTCTGGGGAATACGAGTGGAGGAGGTTCGCTACAGGGAAAAAAGGGAAGAGAGGGGTGTACTGGGCGTGCAGCAGTGCCTGGAGGAGCTTATTTGGCATGAAAAAAAAAAGTAATAGAGAGTCTGCAGGGAATACGAGTGGGGGAGATGCTAGTACGTGTCCTCGGCACTGCTAGATCGCCAGTGCGCGCATAGCTGGTTGATTTTGTCATTGGCGGGAAGAGAGAGGCGCGCATGGAAGAGGATGCCGAGAGGCAATCGGTGCCGAATGGGGAACGCCGTTTGCGTCCTTGGCTTCGATGAAGCCGGCCGACGATTGGTGCAATCCGATCGACTATTCTGGCCGCATCTGATGCGAAGCTGGTATTGTCGATCGACTGGGTTCGACCGGCCGTTGGTTTGTATCTGTCGTCGAAGGTGTTGGAGACATCGTAACAGTGAGTGGGGCTGTTAAATTGGCGTGTCATGTGCGAATCTTTTCGAACTATGCTTCCTATCAAAGGGTTGTGTAAATTGCTTGTACCACGCATTGTCACTGGAATATTTGATCGATGCGGTGTAAATATACGCAGGCGTATTAAAGAAGCCGTTGCTCATTTTTGGCTCGTTTTCGTGATTCCCCCATGTCATATAGATACTAATGTCTGCTTTTACTAATATCTGGCCTCCCAAGGCTTCCTTAGTCCGTATTCTTTGTTGGTCACAACAATATTGAGAAATAACACGAAATGATGCCAAGATAAGCCTATAGGGAATGTTATTGGAAGTATAACTGTAATGTTAGTGTGAAGAAATAAAAGTGGACGAAAAGATGTCCTGCCAGTGGCGGGATCCCGTCCTGTGACCTTTGAATAACCCGTTCGAGGTACGGTGGTGGTCATTGCGGTGAGTGTGCAACACTTTTTGCCTTAAGGCGTGACGTAGCACGCGATCTTATTAGCAGCTGGCAGTGGATCCTGCCGTTGGCAAGTTATCTTTGCGCCCAGTTTTGTTTCTTAACATTTACACTGCGATAGATTCCAATAACATCCCCTAGGCTTTTCTTGGCATCATCTTCTGTTAGTTCTGAAGCACTGGGGGAGCTTTCGCTTTGCCTTCAAGAGTTGAACGCGATAGTGATATGCTGTTACCAGTGGGTGCCTCAAACACGTATCCTTAAGGGTTCAGTAACGTGTGTGCCTTTTGTAGTGTGTGACTGACTTTAAACTATGATGTGTTTACGATAATCCCGTGTTTTTAAATTAAATTAAATATATATATAAGGAGACGTTGGTACCAATGCGTGGCGCCGGTTACTCTTCTTCTCTTGCTCAAAAGTCGACATCGAAATTTTTGTAGCAAACACGAGACTATACATATCTACGTAGCACAACGGTTACACAATGAGTCCACGTTTTTTCAATAATGAGTGTCCACGTACACCTAACAGGGATGTGTCCACACTACATAGACATGTGCCCACACCACACAGAGTTTGTAAAAAAAACACAAGTTATCACGCCAATTTAAGTGTTCACACAAAACATGAAAGTACAATAGAATGTCTAAGGTGATCTTGTCTCTTAAGTACTGAACTGTTCCGACGCCCGATGGCAATGAACGCTTGTACCACGCATTGTCACTGGAATATTTGATCGATGCGGTATAAAGATACGTAGACGTATGAAAGAAGCCGTTGCTCATTTTTGGCTCGTTTTCGTGGCTTACGAATGCGATTCTACCCTGTGGCGTGCTATAACAGCACATGCATTTCCCCATGTTAAATAGATACTAATATCTGGGTTCACTAATATCTGGTCTCCCAAGGCTTCCTTAGCCTTGGTAGCCTTAAGAGACCAGATATTAGTAAAACCAGACATTAGTATCTATAAAACATAGGGAGATTGGTGGGCTGTTATAGCACGCAAAAAGGTAAACGGCCTTCTTAGCCCGACTTGGAAACCCAGATGAGTTTTTGGATCAGGCTGAGTGTACAGCAATGACCATTGTAGTCCGGCACTGTAGGGATTCACCCTTGCCACTCCTTTGTCACTCATGCTTTTTGAATAAAGTTTTTCAGTCCATCAATCAATCGTGGCGGATTTTCATGTTGTTTAGACTACCTTACCTCAGAGATACGGGTGCTAGTATATTGGGCGCTGATGTTTTCTTTTTTTTATATCGCGACGTTAGCTAATATACCGCCGTGAAACATGGTATGCACAAACCAAACTGTTTTGATACGTACGCGTCTAACGTAACATTGTTCGTTTAGTTGTTCAAGATGCAAAGCACAAGGTTAATAGCCCAACGTAACGGTACTCAAACGCAGCCGTAAAAGACTCTATTGGCTAGGGCGGCATCTTCATCGAGTCGTGTATATGATTGAGACTCGTTTACTGGGCAAATGGCTGAGAAATAGAGGACATGGAACTGTTGGATTAACTTGAAAGTTCGGCGCTCGTCCGGTGTTTCGCGTCTCTTTTCGGTTCCGTCGACGTGCGCTGCTTCACTTTTCCAGTTCTTTCCTTGTTGGCTGGAACCAACTCGAAACCTCGCTTGAGACCAATTTGCGACTGCCGGAACATTCAAGCGTACCGTCATAATGCGACTAAGGCGCTGCTGAGGTTCTCGTGGTCAACCGGCCTTGCTGGATGACTTTGATGCTCCCTTGCTTGAGTGTGTGTGGGCGCGTTTTCTTTTTTGCTTTTGTATATGTAAACCTTTCCCCCTTCTCCTTGTTTATCTTTCTATCCCCTCACCCCCTTACTTGATCGTCAGTAGAGGGGTTCAAACCGTTTGTGTGTGTGTGTGTGGGGGGGGGGTCTAGCCTTGCTGCATTTCAAATATCCATTGTCACCCTTTCTGTAACATAAGAGTATGGGGGGAGGGGATGACGAGAATGTTAAAGATTGGACTCTTCTTGTTAATTCTTAGGGGATTTCATGCAGTTCTATTCCCCCACGACTGTGTTCCCGACCTGGATGTAATTAACGCTATATCACTTTTGCTAATTAGTTCGAGCTCAACCGCAAGAAAACCAATCGCGGTCGAAAAACTGGATCGTAATGGGATTCGCTTGAGACGGGTAATGTGCGCAATGCATCATAAACAACAAGCTTATATACTCGAAAACAAAGGTTGACTCTGAAGGTAAGGAGCTTAATGGACTCAGCGGCCCGTATTTTGTTTCACGCGAACTAAGGAAGGAAGAAAAAGCGTAAGGGATACGATTAGCAGTTTTTAATTCATTGGTATTAGGGCATAAAGTGAAATATAATCAATCTGGGCAAAAAAGAAAAGGACAATTCATATCTTTTGGGTTGGGGCCCCATCAGCGGCAGTTTTTTTTTTGTCCACTTTATAATAATTTATGCGATAATTATTAAGCTTCTGCTTGTCTTTAAATTTACGCAGTATATGATCCTTTTGGCTTGTCCTGGATTTTTTTTTCTTATCTGTTGGCGTTGTTAACAATCGACTGTTGCCATTTTCCACGTATCGTACTTTAAATGTTGCGAATATCGTACTAGTACTATAATTGCGTATACGCATGTTCTCGCGCTAATCGAAATCGCATTGCGCGTATGTTGTGTCGGGCAACAGTGTCGGATCTGCTGTGACCCGGTGTGCGAGGGCGTCGGGGAAAAGAGGCAGGGTCAGGCGTGTTCTGTATTTTTTTTTTTCCGCTGTATTCAGGCATTCACTTTCCGGCCCGGATTGCGTGCTCGAAAGGATTAACGCTCGCAGCGGGGGCCCTTTCTCTCTTTCGCTTGCCTCTTCTTCCAGCACGAATTTATATCCCGCGTTGTTGGGCGGATCAAGGAGAGCCGCGCCTGCAACTCCGCCGTCTCGCCTGTGTGCTGCGCGCGCTGTCGATTGGATTAGGCTATGCCACCGAAACTCGGCTAATCCCTTCCCGCCTGATTAGCAGGCGCGTCGCCGTGTTGATCGCGTTCGCTGTAGTCGGTCTACGATAGAGCGTTCGTTTGTATGTGGTACGTCGCAAAACGTTTCTCGGTAGATGAGGCCGTTGCGAGTATATATGTGAAGGGCGAGAGGCAATCTGTGCCTCCGCCCTCTGCCTCCTTTGCCGAGAGTGGAGAAGTCATCTTCGGTAATAGAGACGAAGTCAGTCTCCACGTTTGGGCACCGATGTTAGAGGTACACACTATCGCGGCCGGTCTGGAGGTGCGCGCTTGGAGGAGCCAGCGTGCACCTCCAGACCCGCTGTGACTGAAAGCATTTTCCTAAACCAGTGCGTTTTGAAATTGTACTTAATAGAAGCACTCTCTATACCGATGCACTCTAAAGCTGTACTCTTTAAAAACTGTCTCGAAAACATTGCGATCCAGTACTGTACCCCCTGAAAAACCGTCTTTGAAACTGTGTGCTCTAAATATGTACTGCCTAAACAGAAACGAAACATTGTGCGTTCTAATAGTGTACTCTCTAACCAGTCCCGGAAATTGTGCGCTCTTTAACTGTACTCTGTAGACGTCGTCTCGAAAAATGTGGGTTCTAAAACTGTGTACTCTCTAAAGAGAATCTCGAAAACTGTGTGCTCTATACCTGATCATGTCTAAAGAGAGTCTCGAATACTACGCGCAATAAAAGAAGGGTACAAACCGCCTTGCTCGAGTATAGTTTATGTACGAAATAGCTCACGCAAACATTATCACGTACAGGCGGAAGAGGAAACGAGCTCGAGCTTTCTGTTATGTGCCTGCGTGAGTCTTTTCCGCTGATTCATCGCACTGCGTTTAAACCCCTGCTGATTAGCTTCGCAATGCACCAGCACTGGTAACTCTAGATTAGTTTTACTCGCGTTGATCTGTTATATCTGGTCCGATATACTGTGTCGTAACAATGCAATTGCGTTTCAGTATTTAAGCGGACGACGGCGTCAGAACAAGTGTTGCTTACGCGGTTAGCCGACAAATTCTATAGGCTCGAGTGTTTCGCTACATTGCGCATCTTTCAGTCCAGCGCTTGATTGCGCGTCGGGCCTTAATTGCGTGCGTGGCTGCCGATTTCCCCAGCCGTCGCAGGCGATTCCACCTATAGCATCCACAACGCGTCAACTAGCGCAACCAGTTTTATTTATTTCGTTTTGGTTATTTATTTAAACGTACTTCTATAGTCCTCACAAGGGATTACTGGAAGGAAGCCAAAAATGTACAGGGTCGACCACATCAAACGTGGACACCTGATTGACACGTGGGGTTTAACGTCCCAAAACTACCATATGATTATGAGAGACGCCGTAGTGGAGGGCTCCGGAAATTTCGACCACCTGGGGTTGTTTAACGTGCGCCCAATTCTGAGCACACGGGCCTACAACATTTCCGCCTCCATCGGAAAAAAAAACGTAGACACCTCGTTTGCACTAATGCCGGTAAAAGTAATATGTTAATTATATTTCGCGAGTGAAACGTTTGTTATATCACGTTTAATAACGGTGTCCGTAAACACCCCAATAGCTTCCGGAATCACGTATGAAAAGGAGCTTTCATGAGACCTCGAATAATGATGAGGTGTTCACCTTAGGTGTGGACGACCTTGTACCTTTTATAAGTACCAAGCGGCTCACGTTCTACGTGACGCCATCTGGCACAGGAGAGTGTTCCACACTCGCCGTCATGGCGCTGACTAACACTCCCAAGGTTTCCACGCACATAAATGTTAAGCCCTCTCTTAAGGGCCTTTGTGGTATAATAAATAAGTAATAGATAAATGCCCTATCAGTGGATGAAGAGATGATTGCCCTGTTGGTATGGTAGGAGCATCGGGCGCGTAATCTGATGGTTGCAGGCTCGGTTCCTGCTAGCGGCAGATTGTCTTCTCGTACCCTTTACTTTCTTTAAGACTACTACAGCAGTCATTATGGTTGATTGGGTGAGTTGGTGATGCATAACTGTTTGAAACAAGAGCGCACTTCGTAGACGTGGACAGGATAGACAGGGACAAGCACTTACTACCGACTGAGAGTTTATTCGGAAAGCTGTGAAGTATATACTTTCAGTTGTAACTTTCAGTTGGTAGTAAGTCCCTTCCCTGTCAAGGCGTCTACGTAGTGCACTCTAATTTCAGACTTTCAGACAAGAGACTTTAAACATTACAGTTAGCGTTCTCTATACCCTCCCCGGCTTCATTGTCTGCGGATAATAATCAAGGTTGTGTCAAACATAGAAACTGGAGTTTTCAAAAATTCCCGTCCTTCATTCAAAAACGAAGGTTGACTTATGCAAGCAGACTGGTTGTTTGTGAAGTAGCGTCACGAAACAACAGTTCAACTATGCTCAACAACAGTTCAACAACAGTTCAACCCAGCAAAGCTCAATAGAACAATTTTATCCTGTGCTTGGCTTGGTCAGTTGTCTTGTTTCATTCATTAGGGTGAGCCGAACGATCAACAGTCCCTCGATAAATCGCCCTTCCCTCGTATACGTTCTGGCCGATAGCCACTCGTGCTAGTCTTGTTTTGCGGTCAGTGTGTACGTGTGACACGTATATGTACATGCATGTGTGAATGGATATACGACGCAATAAACGGGCAAGCAAGGATTGAGCGATGTCTTCGCGTCGTGTCGATATGCTAGGGCGATGCGTGGTGATCGATCATGTCGGCAGCGGAGCTCGAAAAAAAAAAAAGCTCGTCTTGGCTCGGCTGTCGACGCTTGTGTTTGGAACGAGGTCGTTGTGGCTTGTCGGTGATCTTTGATCGAGCACTTGGGGACCCCTTGTTTTCTTAATATATGGACCATAGTCCCATTCAGCGTTGTATGATTTTACTGGCGATATAGTCTTTCTGGGGATACATCAACGCAGAAATTTTGTGCTCTGTCTTTCTGTTGGTCTGCGTGTCCGACGATTCGACCACTCGACGAAAGTTTAAGCACTTCGTCAACGCCCAGCCATTTTGATCTGCTTGCTGCGTTCATGCGTGGGAAGATTGTCAAACTCTCGGAGCAGTCGGTGGTTGGTGTTGGTGCACGTGGAAGCTCGAGATGCGAAGAACTTAACTGAGTCGGCGACTCTACGATGCTCGCTCGGTCTGTACTTTTCACTACTATCGAACTTTAACCGTGCACCCCTGCAGGACTAATCTCAGACGGCGTGCTTTGACTGCGTCATGCCGCATTACGTCTCTTGGACACTCACAGATGGCGGCACCGCCCCGCTTCGCCGAAAGAGAGCTCAAATCGAGAGAGAACAAGTGAGAAATATAACGCGCGTTCGTACGAAGCGTAGCAATCGACCTTTTTCACAACAGGTATACAGCGTCCTTAGCGGCGAGAGCCAAAAGCATATTTCGTGGCTTTCCGGTCAACGCGACAGCGTGGGAGCTTGCGCGGTCCGTTGTACCCATTGCCTCCGAGATGGTGCGCCGACAGGTTTCGGAAGCCACGAGCCGCCATAAATGTTTCGGTGTGGTGCCGCTGAAGCGTTTCCGGTGCGCATGCGCAGATGGCGCCAATCAAAAAAAGGTCCATTGCCCCGATAGCTCAGTCAGTAGAGTAGGCGGCGCTTTTCATTGTATCCCAAGGAGTCCGAGCTTGGACGCCCTATGGGGGAAGTTTTTCTCGAAAGGTTTGTTTTTAAAAGATGATAGTCTTTCTCGTGGCACTTCGACGCATAAAGTTTGGTCTGTCTGTCTGTCTGTCTGTACATTTATCTGTTTGTCCGCCCTAACAATACCTCAAACGTCACGAAACGATACCTCAAATGGCCGACCCCAACCGCAGCGCCCACCAATATTGCTCAAGTTTCAGCGTTCATACTTGTGCGATTGTCAATTAAAAAGCAATCATTGCTTTTGTCGGCACCTTAACAACACGTCAATATTTTGTATGTGTGTCTTTATACTAGAGAAGGCATACATAGGTAATTCTAAGGACCATAGCGTTTATCACGCTGCGCCGAAAATGCAACGTGGTGCTCATAAGACAAATGATTCCAACGCTTTGCCAAGACGACACGGTGGTGGCACCTGACAGTCGCTTTGCGTTCTACACCTTATCGCCTCTAAGATGGGCGCGCACGCCTTCCTTTGTTTTTGAAGATGAGTGCCAGATAGCGCTCGTATCTAACGTGCCTCGATGCGGTGGTTCGCCTTCGCTGCACGGATCGAGACTCTCCAACGCAGTGCCTCCAGAATACAATTCACCGATTTTTTTTTTCGCGCAGAACGTCAAATAAACGTGTTGTTCATTCTCTCCAGACGCAAGACTATCGTGTTTCGACGGCGTTTGCAGTGAACCATGCTGATATGGGGCCAATTTTTCGCTTTTTCATATTTGATAGTGCTAATTTTACGTCATGTCCGTGACGGAAATGCGTCACTGAAGTCTCGGTGGTCCCCGGCATTAAAACACTTTCGTGTTAAAACAGAAAGGAGGGAAAAAAAAAGAAACGTGAGCAACTTGCACTAGCGGGGCAAAGCTGGACTAATGGCGCAGCTTGTGGCCGACGTATAGTAATAGCCGTCTTAATTAGCAGGGTCCTCATTAACAAAGTCCTCTCTCGAACCCTCTTTTTGCTTCCATTTGCTTGTTCTGTGCTGCTTTCGTTTGGTTTCTTCGGAAGGCACACGCACATTGTACATACGTCGTTTCAACCACAATCGATGTGCTGGGGCAGGCCTTATTACGCGCCAATTGACTTGGCGGTACAGTGTAGATATATTTAACTATCCTCGTTTATAGAGCGGACGTTGCCTAGACTGAGCTGCATTTAGTTGTGAATCTCAAGGTCACGAAGAGGAGGAAGATGGCGCACGCCGGCTCAGTTATCGCATTGCACCCGCTATAGTCGCAGCTAAAGTTTTCTGGTCGCACGAAACGGCTGTGCGAAAACCTCAAACACCTTTGCTGTTGAAATTGCAGTAGTGTGCGTAGCAGTTTTTATTTATTTATTTATTTATTTATTTATTTATTTATTTAGTTAATAATTTATTCATTCGTACTGTTAGCATACATGCCAAAACACGAGTTGCTCATCTGGGCACACAAATTTCAAAAGTCAATGCAAAAGTAGAACATCTCACAATTTGACACAAAGAAAGCAAGAACAATGCAAAAAAAATAGTTGTGTGCTCGTCCGCGACATCCGTAATGCTTTACTGTAAACGACCGAGTTCGCATGCACGGAGCCCCGCCGCGGTGGTCTAGTGGCTAAGGTACTCGGCTGCTGACCCGCAGGTCGCGGGTTCGATTCCCGGCTGCGGCGGCTGCATTTCCGATGGAGGCGGAAATGTTGTAGGCCCGTGTACGCAGATTTGGGTGCACGTTAAAGAACCCCAGGTGGTCAAAATTTCCGGAGCCCTCCACTACGGCGTCTCTCATAATCAAATGGTGGTTTTGGGACGTTAAACCCCACAAATCAATAAATCAATCGCATGCACGGAACTGCACGTCTAAAATCGTTGGAGTGGGTGCCACTCTGAGGAGGGGCCCCCTCGTACGTGCTACACGGCGGCACTCCAGTGCGTGTTTGCTGCCGCGCTGCCCGCCAACGAACTGCGCATGGTGGCCGGCGCGTGTTTGTCCTACAAAGCTCGTTGTCGACGTCCTATCCTCTGGTGGCGCGCTCCTTACATTTGATGCACCCCCCCCCCCTCCTTGCTCGTTTGTCGAACAAACATCGTTTGCGCTGGGAAAAAAAAATTGTCCGTGCACTTGCGCAGTTCGCACATCCTCTGCACGCGTCTTCCTCATTTATTCGAACTTCCTCCCGAATAACGAAGCGCGCTCGTGTGCGCTGTACGAGTTTTTTTTTTTGTACACACAAGGGGGCGGACGCTTGGGCCGTCAATTCGTAAAGTAAGTGTACAGAAGGTCGGTATAGGGACCAGGTCTGTTCGGTAGCTAGCCTATATGCACTGCCCTAACGCAGTTCGTTACGTTCTGTTTGACGAGGCCGCTCCAAGAGTAGACGAATGTTTGTCGCCTTTGGCCAACTCCAGGTATTTTTCATTGTCTCGCATACGGGGCTGTTCAGTCTTTTCTTTTTCTGTTTTTTTATGAAAGTGCTATACCGTTGTATCTCCCTTCGCCGCACTTTGTATAACGGTAGACGATTTTGTTTGCACCGACTGAGGGAAATCCATGACTGAATTGAAGTTGTGGGGGTGCTGACCCCCCCCTCCACCCTGTAAAGCTGTCTCGCCCCAAGGCTTTATTTTGGTGGTGACCACCGCCGGGCGATAGATGGCGTTGTGTTCGCTTTGAGTACCACTGTTGGTAGAGTGGTGGTGCCGGTGGTGGCACCTGGCGGAAGGCGGGCCTTGGTGGTGGGCGAGAGTTGAGCGAGTCTCTTCTGCGCGTGGCGGCTGCCGCGAACGGTTGTCTGTAGCGAGGGTCCCCGGTGCTCGGCACCGCGGGCTTCGCGCCGGGGTCCCACGTGGAAAGTCAGGCGTTGGCGACGCCGCCTTGGGTATGTGTTAGTGTGTGTTTATCATGTTATTGCGTGTTTAGTGTGTCACTGCGTTATGTTGTTTGTATGGTAGCGTGTTAATTAAATTGGTGTATTATTCGGCGGACGATATCGTCGTCTAAATTAGTTAATAAATGTATGTATGTTGTGTGCTTTGTACCGACCGTGTCTGCTGTGTCCGTTCACTCCAAGAGCGTGGCGTGGCGATGCGCTCGTTCGCCTCGCTGAGACCCCACAAAGTATTGTATCAATTCGCATGCAAACGACTAAATAGAGCTAGTGGAGCTTTCGAAGTTAATCAGTAGGCGTAAGTTAGGCAAAAATCAGAAGGTATAACATGGAGAGAAACGAGTAGGCTGTAAAAATCGCCAGAATCCTACAAGCTGCGAAGGCGAACCTGTTTGACAGGCAAAAATCGTATGTATGCATTGAGGGATAAGGAAGGCAATGTCATCACCAATATGGATATGATAGTTGACGAGGCGAAGGAGTTTTACTGAGAGCTGTACAAAGCCGAAACAACAAGGATGATTTCATTAAAAGAAATAATAGCCTAGAAGAATTCGACATCCTACCAGTAACGACAGGGGAAGTAAGAAAAGCCCTAGAAGGAATGGAAAGAGACAAAGTCGCTGGTGAGGGTGAGATATCAACGGGCCTGCTGAAAGACGGCGGAGAAATTGGGTTGAGGCCACGTTATATACGAAGTGTCTCTTGACGCGAAAGGTACCAGAATCTTGGAAGAACGCCAACATAATCTTTATCCATAAGAAAGGGGACGCCAAGGACTTAAATTGTAGGCCGATCAGCTTACTGTCCGTTTTCCACAAGCTATTTACAAAAAATAATAGCTAATGGAATTAAGGTGACATTAGAGTTCAATCAACCAAATTACCAAGCAGGATTTCGTGCAGGCTACTCCACATCGGACCTTATTCATACTTTCAGTCAGGCAACGGAGAAATAGGGGCAATACAACCAACCCCTACACATATCGCCTACATGCATTTTGAGAAGGCGTTTGAACACAGTAGAGACATAAGCAGCAATGCAGGAACTATACGGAATCAGGGCATAGACGATGCCTGCACAGACACATACTGGAAGAAATCTGCAGTGGTTTCACAGCCATCATAGTTCTCCGTAAAGAAAACGACAGAATCCCAATAAACAAGGGTGTAAGACTGGAAGATACGACCTCTCCTATGCTATTCCCCGAATGTGTACAGGAGGTTTTCAGGGCTAAGATAGGGAAGTGTTTGGGAAAATAGTTAATGAAGGGTATCTTAGTAACCTGCGATTCGTCGATGACATTGACTTGATGAGTAACTCAGGGAGCGAATTGCAGCTCATGATTACTGAAGCAGACACGGAAAGCAGAAAAGTAGGCTTGAAAATAACATGCACAAGACTAAAGGAATGTGCAACAGTCTCGGTAGAAAACAGCGCTTTGCGATACGTGGAGAGACGCTGGAAGTTGTAAAAGAATATGCCTATTTAGGACAGGTAGTTGCCGCGGAACAGTACCATGAGAGTGAAATAACTAGAACAACAAGGATAGGGTGGATCACATTCAGCAAGCATTCTAAAGTTAAGCATGCTAGTAATCTACCTCTAACCCTCATGAGGAAGGTATAGAACAGCTGAATTTTTGGCTATACTTACATACGGAGCAGAAACCTGGAGGCTTACAAAGAGGGCTCAGCTTTAATTGAGGACGAAGCAGCGATCGATAGAAAGGAAAATGATGGCTTTAACCTTAAGAGACAAAAAGAGAGCATGGTGTGGGAGGGAACAAACTGGGGTTAAGGATATCATACTTGAATTCAAGAAGAAGAAATGGACATGGGCCGGGCACGTGTCACGTAGGCAGGATAACCGCTCGTCATTAAGGGTAGCCGACTATATTCCCTCAGAAGGCAAGTGTACTAACGGCAGATAGCACGTTATAGATGGGCCAATAAGATTAAAAAAAAAGAAAAAAAAGCTCTCAAGTATAACGTGGCAGTAGAAAGCACAAGACCGGGCTGATTGCCAGATCATGAAAGAGGCCTTTGCTCTGCAGTCGGCGTAGTCAGGCTGCTGCTGCTGCTGCTGCTGCTGCTGCTGATGATGGTGATATCGATTGATTCGCTTGCACCATCACATCGACTAATATCGCTAGGGCTAATGTCACCAGAGCTAGCTGGGGCTAAATAATGACTAGGGCTAATGTAGTGTGCATGCCCTTCTCAGACAGGCATTCTCTTCAGTAAACAAACAAACAAACTAACAAACAAACAAAAACTAAAAAGAAAACACGTGTAGGGGGAGGCGACAGTTTCTATAAGCGCAATTATATAAAATATCTGTTTTTATTTTCGGGTACCAGTCAATTAGTCAGCCACTTCTTTTGCAGGACTCGCGCCTTTTCTGTCTTTCATACCTCGCACCTCCGAGGACTGGAACCGGCTTCCCGCATCAGTGGCAACCATTGTAAATCACCTTCATTTCAAAAGTGTCTTAGCTAATTATGTGTAATTACAGCCAACAAAGTATTGTATTACCCGATGCTGTGTTGTTCCTGTACAGTAGTTATTTTCTTTTCGTTTTTTTTTCTCTCTTGATGTAATTCTCATCATTCCCGCGTTTTTGTTTGCTATAAAGCCTGTTAGCTAACCTGTATAACTAAGGTCTTCTGCTCGATGTAAGATTCGCCGCTGCATTTGTAAAAATGTTTGTCTTTTCTTTCGCAACCACTCCCCTCTGTAATGCCGTTTGGCCCTGAGGGTATTGCAAATAAATAAATAAATAAATAAATAAATTAGGCAGGCTTTGTTCTTTCGTGGTTAATTGATCCTTACTTATTTTTATTTTTATTTTTTTACCAATACCCCTCTGTCTGTCTCGCTCGGTCTTCTTTTTTCTCTTTCTCTTTTTTTTGTTTGGGGAGCGTGTGTGCATTCTGAAGACAAAACTCTTTCCGATGATCTTCCTTAGTCGTCCAACGCCGCTATGTTGCGAAATGAGCCTTCGATGGAGAAAAGGCACGTTCCCGGGCCCTTAGCGACCTTGATTGTGTACAAGGAGAGATTCTCCCGAGGCTCTGCCGTATTGATTCTGCCCTCTTCGCAGTCACCTTTAACGAGGAGTACCTGTTTCGTTACGTGCCGCCTCATTAGGAGCGGTTCTTTAGATGCCTGTTCGACAACGACGAGCAAGAGAGCGAGAAGGATCTGTTCCTTCGCCTTTTACGTTGCTTGTCGTGTGCCGCTTCTCGTTTTTTTTTTCTCACTTTGACTATTTCATTATTCTTCTCTTTTTTGTTGTGTCAATCAACGCTCCCATATGTTTTCTTAGGGAATCTATGAATTTGATGTGGTATTTTTCGTATATTTGCCACATGGTTCCGTAAAAAATTGATATGGAAATACCTGGGATTATTGGAATGACATCGCTGTTCTACGTTGTAGAAAATAGCGATTTTAGATATCTTTTGAACATACCTACATACGCCTCATTTACATTTTAATGATTAGGCGAGTATTTGCCAAGCTACAATTACTCAAGAGTAATAATTAAAACTCAATAACGAGAAAATCAGTAGTGACTACTGATTAGCGTACAGGGAATATTATTCACTAGATGCGCTTGGCGTAACAACTTTGCTTGTTGTTTTTTAATCGGGCTGTGTGATATTTGGGACACCCTATGTACGCACGCGTACAAACGCATGCACGAGCGTAAATAAAATGTCTTGGAACACCCCCCACCCTTTAGCATTCCAATCAGCAAAATGCTTCTGGTTGCGCCACTGATTTTAGGTGGGGAATGCTGCGACGTCTGCGAGGCTAAATGTACTACAAGGCTATGTTATATGTAAAATCCTTTCTGTCACATTTTGCAAATTCTCACCAATGGCCACTTTTTGTTGTCGTTGAAAAGATTTCATCGCTAATTTTACTCCTTGTCAGCCGCACTTAGACAGCAAAGAATGTGTTTTTAGAATACATAAAAAAGGTCCGCTGCAACTGTGTTCTATGTATTATTTCAAAATTTATTCGGCAACCTTGTCGGCTGTGTTGTATATTTGCGCTGTGAACGCGCTATCGTATAGCGCCTTGTGCACATATTTCATTTAATTTATTTAGCACACCTGTAAAAGGAATCGAAACTAGAACATCCTCTGATGTGTCTAAAAAACGGGATAGTATGTTGTTGTACCCCGGTTCAACCGCCATTCCTCGGAACCCTGGAACCGTTCAGCCGTGCCCGATGATGAATGGTCTCCCAATTTCTTTTCTGTTGTTCCCCCTTTGCAGTTCGCTCCTTTGTTCGTTGCATTGCTCCCGCGTCGTGCGGAGAAGCCTTCCCGTAATTGAAAATTTTCTTTTACTCTTCAGCCCCCTCAACTCCAACCTTTTCTCTCTTTAGCCTACTTCCTCCCACGCATGGGTAGCTCGCCCACTTGTGGCATGTTGTCGTCCGGTTAAGCGAAGCCTTTATTCTCCACATCTACCGAGGGGGTTAACGTGCGCAGAAAAAGTATATTTCGGCGTAGTACGTAAGAATGGGACATATATATATATATATATATATATATATATATATATATATATATATATATATATATATATATATATATATATATATATATATATAGATAGATAGATAGATAGATAGATAGATAGATAGTGTACGCACAACAAGGACAGTATGAGCGCACTCAGAACATTTAAGTACAATGTCCAAAGAAAAAGAACATTATCACAAAAATATACAAGCCCACTGGATGTCCGGAACGCGTACTACAGTGGACTAACACACAAACGCACCAGAACTTGCGCAATTTACATGAAGATGAATACACGCTATATAAATGACTTCACGAGCACCCGAGTATATGTGGGCATCAGATGTTATGACGATATATATATATATATATATATATATATATATATATATATATATATGGAAATGAGGCGTATACCTAAGGGCTCGTTTTTTCCGTGGTTCGACACAATAATAATGACATCTAACAGACAATAATGCCAAGGATTGTATAGGGCAAGTTATTAGAATTAATGTGAAAAACTAACTTGCCGTGAGCAAGTTCTTTTTCCACCCACTTTTCTTTCTTCTTATTTACAATACATTTGTTCTAATAACTTTCCCTATACATTCCTTGGCATTGTAGTCTGTTAGATCTCCCTCCCCTCTCTCTCTCTCTCTCTCTCTCTCTCTCTCTCTCTCTCTCTATATATATATATATATATAGATATATATTTTTGATCACTGAAAACCGTTTTTGTGCTGATACAGATGAGCCTTGTTCGTTACACAAGAGCATGTGTGTTTTTTTGGGGGGGTCTCGAATATTGACATATATAAGCGCGCGATTTTTATGCCCTGTATTCCCAGACGAAGGCCGGTCCCACGGTCGAAACGTCGGACTAAACTGTGCTGAAACGTTCGTTGTGTGTGAATTACTCCTTTTTCTATACTATCAGAGCCTGCGTGATACTTCCTATAATCCCTTCTACTTACCCGCAATGGCTCTTGTCACGACAACGTCAAAGCACATCATTTTAAAGTATCCCCAAGAAGAAATTTCTACAGTCGTCATTGGTGATTCTCAGACCAAGTACGTCCACCAGCATTTCGACCCATGTTCAAGAGGGACTCCCGCTTTCATCTCTCAAGTGGGTGCGCATATCTCCGACGTGCGGTCTTTACTTCACTTTGTGCCAGAATCCGCAACCGCCCTCGTTCTCCACATTGGTACCAACGACATCGCTTCAACAAGTGCTGCTGTAGCATTCGGAAGATACCGATCCCTGCTGGAGCACGTTATGAACGCCAAGCCTCACATTTCAAGGATTTACGCAACACTCGTTCTTCCACGCTGCCCTAACCGCCGTAATGGCAACGGCAACCTTTCATTTGTTTACCGGTGCAATATGGAAGCCACGTACTTCAACCGACTGCTGCACAACTACTGTAGGCGCTCCAAGAAAGTTTTTTTCGTCGATCATGGTCTCCACTGGCTGCCCCTGACACGTGTGTTGGCAGCTGATGGTCTTCATCTAAGCTTCGAAGGTGTTGCCATCATCGCCAGCCACATTCGCGAACTCTGCTGCAAACGTTTCCTAGGAACTACATCATCATGGCGTGACTGCCCACCTTGCGAACCCCCAGAACGATCTACGCCGACGTCCCCCAGGAGACGCCAACAAACGTCCCCTGTGGGTGCTACACACAACTCCGGTTCTTCAAGCCAAGACACAACTCGGCAAAACCGAACTGAGGCTCCCGCCACCACGGGTCATCGCTACCCTACCCGCCGGAACGCCGGTCGAGGGAGTGCCACCGACTGACGGCAGGCGCCTGCGCTTAAAGGCAATGTTTCAAGTCTTCCTTCGCGAGAGTTTTTAGAAGCTAGGAAAATTATTGAGAAAAGAGTTCGTTCCGAGCTACACGTATTCTCACTTACGAGCTACTTGAATGCTTCGGTGGTCCCGAAAGGTTTACAGATAAGATTTAAACCAGCTACTTCTGAACTTTCGGCCTCTAACAAAACCAAATGGCAAGAAGTGTTAAGTAAAGCGTCCTTAGATCTCATACCCATAATTATTGACCATTATAAATCTTGCACGCAAGACCTTCAGCATACAGAAGCTCGCCTGTTAAATAAGCTAGCAGTGCATGAGTCTGAATGTTTAATTGCCTATGAAGAACGTAAGAGGAACAAGTTAAACACAACTAAACAGAAGAAGTTTCTACGTGATGGTTTATGTACGCACGAACGCGAATTTGAGGTGACCAAACGCGCCGCAACACATTCGAATGATTCGAAAGACCAGTCTTCTCAAATAGATAGCAGCGTTGTAAACCTTTCAAACATAGTTCTTTCCAACGAACAAATGGGTGCTCTGTCAAAGGGCCTCAACTTTTGCCCCGCTTCAGGTGGCTTCAACGAGTTTCAACTTCTGAAGGATCTACACAACTTTTCCCGTAATTTGCGTCTGAGAGAATACTATCATGACCGCCGAAGCCCGAATGAAACCAGACCTGCACTACCGACATATAAACAATGGACACCCCCACCACATCGCGACAGATGTCTTGACATTTACATAAACGCTGTACAACGCGACATTTTCGCTGCCTATAAGAAAACTGCGCCTTACCGCCACAATTTGTCCAAAAAAGAGAAGGTTGCTCTCGAACAGTTGTCGACAAACCATGACATCGTCATCAAACCAGCCGATAAAGGGGGGGCCATTGTAATTCTCAACGCGGTTGATTATATAAGCGAGGCCGAGAGGCAACTTTCAGATGCCACTTTTTACAAAGCTTTGCCCTCCGATCCTACCAGCGAATTTAAATCTAAGCTTAAGGACGCACTTACGTCTTTACTAGAACATGGTAAATTAGATGAAAAGACAGTCCGCTCTTTGGTACCACTCAGTCCCGTAGCGGGAAGATTTTATATGCTTCCTAAAATTCACAAGCAGAATAATCCCGGCCGCCCCATCATTTCCGGAATCGGCACCGTTACCGAAAATTTATCTCGTTACGTTGACTCCCTCATAAACAAGATTCCAGCCACATTTCCGTCATTCATCAAAGACACCAACCATTTCCTTCAAGAAATTGTAGATCTTCATGTTCCATCTGGTTCAATGTTAGTAACGCTGGACGTAGCATCACTATACACCAACATACCGCATAAAGATGGTATTTCTGCAGTAATAAAGGCCTATGAAAGTTCCCCTTTAGATAAACCTATTGATAAAGAAGCGCTTGGTACTCTTTTGAAACTTATCCTTGAATTAAACAATTTGAGTTTAACAACATTCACTATGTACAAGCCAACGGCACCTCAATGGGTACGAAAGTAGGCCCTAACTACGCCAACATTTTTATGGGCATTCTGGAATGCGAATTTTTAGGTAAAAACATGCTTCAACCTCTCTACTATAGGCGCTTCATTGACGATATTTTTCTTGTCTGGACACATGATGAAGCAAGTCTGCTTGGTTTCATTCAAAAGTTTAATAATTTCCATCCGTCTATTAAGTTCTCGCACCAATTTTCGCGCACTTCTGTAAATTTTCTCGATGTCACAGTCACCATTTCCGAAGGACAACTTGCTACGAAGCTGTTCCGCAAGCCCACTGACCGACATCAACTCCTGCATTTTCAGAGCGGCCACCCCCGGCATTGCAAAACAGGAATTCCCTATAGCCAGGCTCACCGCTTTAAACGGTTGTGCTCTGACCGTACAGATTTCATTGAAAATTGTAATAGGCTCAAAAGTTCTCTAGTAAAAAGAAAATACCCGGAAAAACTAATAGACGATGCCATAACTCGAGCTGACCAACTCAACCGCACCGAGATTCTGAAAGGAAAGGACGGGAACGATAGCTCTGCTCAAACTAACCTTGTTCTGACATTTTCATCATCAGCTCCTAAGGTATCTGCTATATTGAAACGGCACCACAACATCTTAACCGAAAGTGATAATCTCAAAAAAATTTTTTCTGTTCCGCCTCGTGTTGTTTACCGACGGTCAAAAAACCTTCACGACATGTTAACGTCATCTAAAATTGGTACCCGTAAAGAGAGTGGCTGTGCACCTTGTAACAAACCACGGTGCAAAGTGTGTGTGCACATGCAAACCACGCAAAACGCCGCGAGCACGTCTTCGGACTTTAAATTAAAGATTCGTGGTAGCTTCGACTGCGACACTTATAATGCCGTGTACATGTTGGAATGTAGTGCCTGTTTGAAACAATATATTGGTCACACTGAAACTCCATTCAGAATACGCTTTAATAACCACAAATCCCATGTAAATATATTCCCTCATCTACCGCTATCACGACACGTTCGCATGCCGGGCCACTCTTTCGATCAAATGAAAGCGACCATTCTTGAATCTGGTTTCCGCTCAAACCATGATCGCGAACTCCGGGAATCATACCTGATATTCAAGTTCAATACTGTAGCAGATGGTATCAATGAGGATGCAGGCACATTGACGTGTCTTCCTTCCACGTAAGCTTATTGGTCAACAATATAACAAGTGTACGCTAGTCTGCTTCTTTATCAGAGAGTGCGCTGTGCTGATAATGTATACAGAAAAAGCGATTCTTATATATATACAATAGAATTATTTATCATCGGCAACGCGTATATTTTACACGCGAACCATTTTTGTAAGAAAAGAGCTTTGACATCCGTAATGTCGCGATGCACACGTGTATCCCGCAAAGCCGTATCAGCTGCCAATGACTTACAAATGGTGACATCACACAGTGCTGTATAGATATATATTTTTGATCACTGAAAACCGTTTTTTGTGCTGATACAGATGAGCCTTGTTCGTTACACAAGAGCATGTGTGTTTTTTTGGGGGGGTCTCGAATATTGACATATATAAGCGCGCGATTTTTATGCCCTGTATTCCCAGACGAAGGCCGGTCCCACGGTCGAAACGTCGGACTAAACTGTGCTGAAACGTTCGTTGTGTGTGAATTACTCCTTTTTCTATATATATATATATATATATATATATATATATATATATATATATATATATATATATATATATATATATATATATATATATGAAATCAGGTGGGAGGTCATTCATAAACGCCCGCTTATTTACATTGTTTTGGTATTCGATTTCGTGTGAGGGAGGTTGGGGTATATAGAGGAGTGTACTGCGTCGTACCGGTTATAGAAAGAACGGAATTGAAATCGAAGGGGGCGACCCACTGGGAAAGCGGGCATGGAGGAGACTTATTAATTAACCTCCTCCGTGGAGGAGTTGACTCTTCGAACTTGCTCGCCCAAAATGAATATCGGCGGAGCTAAGTCGGACTATCCGGCCGCACAGGTGTGAGCGAAATTGAACGCGCCTGCGAACGAGTGTGCCGCCGGCCGTGCTTCCGAATTCGGCGAGCTAATTCAGGTATGCAGAGAGGAAAAGAGAGAGGGCAAGTGCTTCACAAGGTATGCAGAGGGAGAGAGATGAAAAAAAAAACGAAAAAAAACACGCTGCACCTAGCGAGAAAGTGGAGGTGGGGGCTCTCGAAAGCTCGCGCATGTAGACGCGCACAATCTCGTGAACCCGGCGCGAGGCCATTTATAACCGCGACCCGCCGAACGAGCTCCGGGCTCTCTTCCCTATCGGAACGCGCGCGAACAGAACAGCCTATAGCTGTGCGGGGGGTCGTCGTGCCGAAGCAGAGACGAATTGGACGCGGTAAGAGCGTCGAGTATGGAAGTTCGGCTCGGAAGGAGGGGGAAGAGAGGGGAGGGGGAGGGAGCCGAGTTTGAAAGTTAGGATCGGTTGAGATGGTAAGAGAAGGTGGGAAGGTTGCAGGGAGTGCGCACGTGTATTACAGGTGAGATGCCGACGGAGTTTGAGGTTGTTAGTTTGAACATGGCGGTAAACTGTGGGAGGTCGTAGTGCCAACGATCGAAAGTGTAGGTTGACGATAAGACAAGAACTTGCTGGAAATAGGTATGTATGTATGTAGGTAGGTAGGTAGGTAGGTAGGTAGGTAGGTAGGTAGGTAGGTAGGTAGGTAGGTAGGTAGGTAGGTAGGTAGGTAGGTAGGTAAGTAGGTAGGTAGGTAGGTAGGTAGGTAGGTACAGACAGACAGACGGACGGACGGACGGACGGACGGACGGACGGGCAGACGGACGGGCAGACGGACGGACGGATGGACGGGCAGACGGACGGACGGACGGACGGGCAGATGGACGGACGGGCGGGCAGACAGACGGACGGACGGACGGGCAGACGGACGGACGGGCAGACAGACGGACGGACGGACGGACGGGCAGATAGATAGATAGATAGATAGATAGATAGATAGATAGATAGATAGATAGATAGATAGATAGATAGATAGATAGATATACATGTATGCTTTTATACGATAAAGAAAAAATGACCTTCTTCCCATCCACAAGCTTAGTATTGGCTATTCTATGGGGGGGATGAAGAACAAGAGAGAAGGCAGGGAGGTTAACCAGGCACATGCCCAGTTTGCTACCCTACGCTGGGGGAATGGGAAGGGGACATAAAGATGAGAGAGAGGGGAAAGAGAAGAGAAAGAGAGAAAAAAAAAGGATTGTCAGTCTATCGGCTGGCGCGTATCCAGCGGGGGCACTACACAAAAGTTAAAGGTTGTCACGTAGGCCTGTAGTCCTCAAAAAGCACAAGACAGCTTTGACTACTTTCTGAGCCGACGAAAGGTGAGGACGGTGTTCCAGTAGCATCTGCATAGAGAGTGGCCGATCGTCCAATTGTCGCAATGCGTCCGAAAGCTTCTCTCTTTCGGAGGCAAATCGAGGGCAATGACATATCAGATGGTCCATGTCTTCTTTGGCGCAGCAGACGTCGCATTCCGCATTGTCGGTCAATCCGATGAGGGTTCTATATGTTTTTGTGAAGGCAACCCCCAACCAAAGGCGACAAAGAAGCGAAGCTTCACGTCGACGAAGTCCGGATGGAGGTCGAAGTTGCAGTCGAGGGTTTATTTGGTATAGTCTCGTATGCATTATGCTTGGGGTGTTCCACTCCTGCAGACTCACACTACGTGCCAGGTGGCGAAGTTGCTTTGCAGCGTCAGTCCTTGACAAAGGAATCGGAAGGATGTGCTCTTCTTGGTGCGATGTGCGAGCGGCGTTGTTTGCAGAATCATTGCCACTGATCCCACAATGGCCAGGAAGCTATGAAGTTCGGCGAACGATCTCACGAAGCATTTTACGCGTAAGTCAGTCCACCCCCTTCACAGAATCTTTTCGTTTTTTTTTTTCTGAATGAAGGTCGGGAATTTTGAAGCAGAGAAAATAACTGTGACAGAGCCTATCGTGAATAAACGTGATTACAGGCCTGTTTTTTTATTCATTTCATTTTTTTGATAATGCAAACGCGCCACTCGTAGCCCACCTACTCGGCATATATCACTCTGTTTAAGATTCGTTACGTTTACATCGGCTTATAGTATATATATATATATATATATATATATATATATATATATATATATATATATATATATATATATATATATATATATATATATTTCTGGGTTGATGTAGGCGAAAGCATTAGCTTAAGCGGCTTTCCCTCACGTAATTTTTGACGCCTAATTTAATCGAAAGAAGGTGTTTTTCTTTCTGTTTAACCCGTGGCTAATTCTTTCTTTGTTCTTCTCGATCGTTCGCACTATTTCCGGCTTAACTCCGGAATTTATTCAGGTTAATCCCGAATAAAAAAAACAGCAACATAAAAATGAACGATCCTTCATCATTCCATTGGCGGCAGTTTGCTATTGGCTTCTAGGAGCAAGATTGTACTTTTAATCAAAATGAAAGGTATTGGAGCGAAAAAAGAAATCGCCAAGTGCCTTCTTTTTAAGCTCGTAAATATTGCCCTTATTAACCCGATTTTGATTTCGCTCCGGGCATACTCGAAATTTTCGTCTTTATAAAAAGGCACCACTCATAGTATATAATTACATAATGGATTTTGCACTGCTGTGTTTTCAGAATTCGTCGTAATGTTTCAATCTCGCCGACTTCACGGATTTCACGAGAAACAGTGGAATATAGGCCATACGTGAATAAAATATGGCGCTTAACGCCACCCCGAATGTAGACTAAAAACGGTTCCGTCAAAGAACAAAATATCGCCGAAACTTTTCCCGAGGCATTGTACTAAAATGTCAGATATTATTTCACGTAAGCGTAGCTGTTCTTTGTTTTTTAGTACACTGGCCGATCTTTTATTTCGAAATGTCTGAATATTTCAGTAAGCGTAAGTTTGGGACGTCACATCGACTATTAGTAAATTAAAAACTGGAGTCTTAGTGTTTACGAAATTGTGTCTGATTGGTGACACGCTGTTTTTTCTTCATATATTTTAAATATGTATGTATGTATGTATGTATGTATGTATGTATGTATGTATGTATGTATGTATGTATGTATGTATGTATGTATGTATGTATGTATGTATGTATGCATGCATGCATGCATGCATGCATGCATGTATGTATGTATGTATGTATGTATGTATGTATGTATGTATGTATGTATGTATGTATGTATGTATGTATGTATGTATGTATGTATGTATGTATGTATGTATGTATGTATGTATGTATTGGTCACCGTGATTTATGAATGTATAGCAAATATACAAAAGATACTTTGAGGACATTTTAAAATAGTGTTCTCCCCCACCCCCTGGAGTAATAATATGAAACAAAAAGCTGCAGTAAATGGCAGACGAAAGTACATTGATGAGGCGTGGCAGACGGGCACATTTTGAACATGTTGCTTATGAAGTTTAAAGAGGCGTAATGGGAAATACCGAACGATTAACCCGGCGTGGTGTTTTACTAGTGTTGTTGCTCGATTGTTGATCTCAAGGTCGCGGGATCGAATCGCTGCCAAACCGGCCGCATTCTCGATTTTAGACGAAAATACTTGAGTCCCGTGTTAGGTGAACGGTAAAGAACCCCAGGTGGTCAAAATTTTGGGAGCCCTCCACCGCGGCGTCTTTCGTAAAATGGTATCGTGATTTAGAATCTTAAGCTCGAACAATTATTATGGACGAATCAATTTCCCGTGATGAAAAAGTTTGGGGGCTCAAGAGTAATTGTAACGAAGCTGAAAGGTGGATAAAACAGGGCTTCTGTGTGAATATAGAAAATTAATGCTAAGTAATTACAAATAAAGCGTGTACGCGTCATGAGTACGTGTGTACACGTCATTGGATGTTTGTTTTTACGTCCCTTAGCCTCCTCGGTTGTCACCCTTGCGAATAGCCCACTTTTGTTTGTTTCCGTTTCCTCTGTTTCTCGTGGCTTTTTTCTCTTTCCCGTAGCGTTCTCCATTGTTTTTGGTGCTCCATCACTTCTGTTGTGTTTCTTAATTCATTGTTTCCTGCCTGCTTTTCGTGGTCCTGCCGACAACGTCGTCCGCTCGCTTCTCAGCGTCGCCGCGGAAACGAAGTTTAATTAGTTTGCCGAATTCCGCACGAGGCACCCGTCCTTTCGCTAATTTTGTCGGATTCCGCAATTACCCTTCTCCTCGGCATTACCTGGGCTTCTGCCCTCGTCGTGATTTCGCTCGCCTCTGTCTTTCTTGCGCGCTTGTTTTGTTTCTGTTTATGCCCCAATGTGTGCAAGCTGTTTCAACTAAGTCGTGACTTGTAATTTGAAAACAAGTAAACATTAGCGCTATGCGCGTAGAATTCGCTCAGATTTCTTCTGAGCCGTATGCAGCGTCATACGTTTTTTTTTATTCTGCCGAGGTAATTAATAAATGTTGATTTGTTATACTATTTAATTATTAACTAGCGAAAAGTTTTCAATTTAAAAGCGGTAACGCTTGCTTTTTTCTCATACGTCGGAATATTTTATACAGACTTAGATAAGTGCCAGTCTTGTTAGCTGGGTAATTTACAAATATATCTTTGTCAAACTTTAAGATACGTAATTGGTACGACTTGCTTTGCCCATGGTTCATCGGGATATCTCAGTCATGCTTAGAGAACTGTGTACATCCCGTAAGCCGTGTAAATAACAAAAATTGCCTCACGAAACTTTGAAATAGTAATTCGAGTGGAATTTGGTTCAGTAGAAATATTGTAACGCTTGTTCAGCAACGTCGGATGATATTATCTACGATATGATAGGCGTGTTTCTTGATTTGCTCCCCTCTTTTCCTTAGAGTGCTGCAAAATGAAATCTATACTGAGGGGTAATTCTAGACGCCTAAAGCAACACAAAAAGAAATAATCACAGAGAAAGAGCGTCATTTTTTCTGATTATTATGATTATTTCTTCCTGTGGTGCTTTAGGCGTCTAGAATTACCCCTCACTATGACGAACCAACTAGCCCAACAAGTACTTCTATGAAATCGATACTTGGCGTATCTTGGCTCAGCTATAGCTGGAACACCTTGTAAAAAGGACGTTCGTCTTTATTCCTTGTATCTATTGCATGAGGCGTTTATAATCTTGAATTGTTTTTCAAGTGTTCTTTGGCTTGTCTTGAAATATGCTTCGAATAGACGAACGTGTAGCCAACGCTGCTATAGGCGCCCTCTTCCCAGTACGACACCATTCTGGATTGATATGTGGGTTTTAACGTCCAGAAACCACCATATGATTATGAGAGACGCCGCAGTGGAGGGCTCCGAAAATTTCGACCACCTGGGGGTTCCTTAACGTGCACACAAATCTGAGCACACGGGCCTACAGCATCTTCGCTTCCGTCGAAACGTCGTGTACTCAGATTTGGGTGCACGTTAAAGAACCCCAGGTGGTCTAAATTTCCGGAGCCCTCCACTACGGCGTCTCTCATAATCATGTAGTGGTTTTGGGACGTTAAACCCCACATATCAATCAATCCGTCGAAACGTCATCACTCTTGACGGCCACGCATTGCAAGGGAGCGTATAGTAAGTAGTCCGTCGAAAGTGGAAGGTTGTCGGTTCGCACACCTGTTCTTTCATGCGGATGGATGGATGGATGGATTGATTGATATGGCTGTACCCTTTAGATCGGGCGGTGGCTAGCGCCACCAAGCCGTAATACCTAATGAACCAAAAACTATATTTATTTTTTTTCCCTTAAAAAGTGAGTTTGAGGATTCGTACTTTGCAGTGAAGAGTTTAATTTTCACTCGTACCTTGACTTTAGCCACCAATCAGATAACCTCCTTCTAGTTAAGTCTACCCTCTTAATCCGGAGTGTAGTTGAGAACGCCGCCACGCGGCTTGAATTTTCACGTTTCGCAGGCTGCTTTCGCACACCTGACAAGTTCACCCACGCGGCACGTAGTATAGGTTTTCACAAAACGATGGATCGGCCCCTCGGAACGTCCTCTATATACATACAGCTTAACAAAACGCACATGGCCTCGAAGTGATCGTCAAAAATTTCGCATTATTGATCATTGCATCCACACAACAACAACAACTGGAATGGTCGTGGGGTGATTGCCTGACCACTTTCAACGACATTACACAACATTACAGACTAAACAGACGCAAATACCTACCACCACACAACAAGTTGGACAAAAGACAGACCGTAACTCAAAGGTTATTACAGACATTGATCTTAGTCAATTCGCTAACTAATAAAAAAATAAAAAAAATTCCCCAACGATTGCCATGTGACGGCAAACTATGTGAGGTTGGTTACGTTCAGTTGCAGTAAACCACTAATAAATGCTTGGTTGTTGTATAATACACATTCTTCTATAAAAGGCAAAGAAAGAGTGATTATATATATGCTATACCATCACAAGAACTCACTTTGTGTTGTTCCGGGTGTGCTATTCTAACTAAGCTTACCACCACGCAGTGTTGTGTTTAAAAGCGGGTTTTTATGACGCTGCTGGTATATTTTCACATATCGGCACTTTATTGAGATGTAATCGTTCCACATTTTGTTTTGTTTTCGTGTGGATATTGTCGGTAATTTTCGCTTTGTCACGCTTTCCTATCCTCTCGTCTTGCGTAATCGATCTAACGTTCCAATTATCGCGGTTGATAAACCGATAATGAAAAAGAAGTTAAAATGCGCCAAAGCCCGCAAGTAAATACGGTGGTGACTGCGTCGATTCCGATTTGGCTTCCATTGTCAGCGGGTTATCTTGTTCTTTCGGTCGTTTTATTCATTCGTCATTCATTCGATTAGGTTGTTGCGCATCGGAAAATTACCCCCCCCCCCCCCCCTGTTGCCACCGCGACCGCGTTCACCTGTCTCGTTCTACTTGTGAGGCTAAATGTCAAAGAAAAAGCATCGAAAAAAAAAAGATACGAGAAAAAAAAAGACCTTGAGAGAAATCCTGCGAATGAGTTTGTCGCCAGCAACGATTTTCAATACGGCGAGCCGGGCCGAAATGCGGCGATACGTGGGATCGAAATTCCTCTCTTGGCAAAAAATAAATACAGAAACACACCAGACGGAAAAGACAATAGTGAAGACAATAGGGACAAGAGTCGCGCCCGGTGTACGCGCTAAGTGTTAGAGAAAGGCGACAGCGCAACATGAATTGAGTAAAAAAAAGAAATTGGCAAAGGTCTGCGAGAAAATGTGTATAATAAAATGTAAATAATAAGAAAGCATGAAAACATAAGCACCTATAGCCGTGGACGTTGAGACAAAAGGAAAGGAAAAAAAAGACATGGAACAATATTTCTGTAAAGGAAACGAAAAGAATAGAAAAAAACAAACAATTGACCGAATAGGGGCGTCTGGGGTACGCAGCAGGCGAGGCAAAACAGATATTACGTCACTACTGAACGGGATCGAGAAATATATATAAATCAAACAAAAGAAATTACATTACGACTAGTGTGTGCTGGCGTACGCCGCAGGACTAAAATATGCGTACAATAAAAGAAAAAAAAAAGCTGCGACATAAATTGTGCCTTGCAGATCTTCTTCAGGAAACGAACAGAAACAATCCACACAACAAATAGAAATCATACTGCCCGCTCGGATATGGGAGAAGGAAATGAATAAGACCTGTTGAAAATTATAAAGAAAGTTACAAAAAGTAGTGTAAGGGGTACAAGAGAAGGATGAGAGTAGAGGAAAGTCAACCCGAACAACTTAAAAAGCTTGAAGAGTATAAAGCAAGTAGAGATAGATAGATAGATAGATAGATAGATAGATAGATAGATAGATAGATAGATATGAAGCAGCTACAGGAGACAATGGGAGTCTACTAAAGTAAAGGGATCGCGTTGTGAGCTGAGGTAATCTGGCAAGGGCGTTTCGCGCGGAAATTCAATATAGGATAGCTTCCTCGGCTGACTTGAATGTGTCGATGGCGATGGGTGTTGAGGTGAGAAGAAAGGGAAATATATTCGGGAGTCGCGAAGGACTCTGTTTACCGGCTCGCACACAGTTCGAAGCTGTGCTTCAGAGTAGAGGCTGCCCTCGTAGGAAGGTGTGCGTTCAATATCTGGTGTGGTGTCCGCTTCCTTCACCTGTTTTATACGTAGATGTTTCTTTTCTTCCTTTTCTTCATATTCTTAATATTACTACTACTACTACTACTTGTGGTAGTAGTAGTAGTTACTGCATTAGTAACAATACTATTGCAATAGTGACTGTATGAACAGTTGTTTGTTTCATTGTCGTCGCCGTCGCCGTGATGTTGTCTATAAAGTCGAAATTGATAAGATTGTCCTGGCACGTGTCGTATATTCAATGCTCGAACAAAAGGTTTCAACAAGGGTGTGGCTCCAGCAGAGATGGAAAGCGCAGGCGGGCTCCGTTGGGCGAAGGAGCGTGAAGATGTGCCGCGGGGGGAGGGAGGGGGGGGGGGCTGCGTCATTTGCAAGGCAACTGCGTACGTCGATGAAGAAGGCGTATAGTAGTACGTGCTATCTGTACCAAGATTAGCAGGTGGCTCATACCTTCTAACGCGATCTGCTCTCACTTTTTATAACTTCACTTTGAAGTGATGGAATGCACAAAAACCGTCTCGCTCTTTTTTTTTTGATGCCGTATTCTATTATATGAGCGTTTTGTTATAGAGTCATGCAAGATCGGATTCTTATCGAGTTAGCTTCCAGCGTTACTTCGTATAACCTTCCAATTGGTCGGCTTTGTTGCGGCGAAACTGCGATTTAGTTATCTTTTTTTTTTTTAGCTGGGGCGTCGTTCTGACGTGCGCTCGCCAAAATTCAGACGAGTTCACTGGCGCTTACGCTCGCCGAAATTGTATTCGCCGGTGCTCACTCGAAGTTACGCTCACCCAACCTTGTGCGGCCTAGCTGATTTTTACTTGGACTCACTTAAACTGTATTGATCGGAGCCCACCGCCGCGTTGTATTGATTACCGTTCTAGGCTGCTGAGCAGGAGGACCCGGGTTCGATTTCGGTCGCAGCATTTGCATTTTCTTTGGAGGCGAAGCGGTAGAGGTGGTCCGTGTACCGTGTGATATCAGTGCACGTTAGAGAACGCCAGGTGGTCGAAAAATTTCCGGAGCCCTCCACTACGGCTTCGCTTATAAACACATCGTGGTTTTGGAACGTTATAACCAAGATACTATTATATTGTGACGGTAGAACGCGTTTATTTACACAATGGAATGATTGAGAGAGGTCAGCTGATGATGATGATGATGATTATGATGATGATGATGATGAGCCTTCATCTTTGCTGGCACTCGCCCACAAAGGGGGATCGGCCAAGAACCGGGTGGCAGGATCATCAAGTGTGCTAAGTCAGGCATTCAGGTAGTCTCGTAGCCGTAAATAATAACAATAGGCTAACAGGGTAATATCTTTGTTGCCCTTATGTATTCGCACCCGGCAGAGAAAACCTCCCTGTGGCTATAACCTAATGTAATCCCTCCAAAGGATAAAATTAGTTCAACGTTTATTTTTAAACCTAGCTTCTCAATTGGTTCAACCAGGTATCGTTTCCTTTGATAAGCATCAGAGTCAGAAACATGAGATCAAGCTGCTCCTGAGCCAGTGCCGCTTGGACCTCGTCTTCTTCGTGCGCCCTTCGAGGTGTGTCAATATCTTAATTGAGCGGAGCCCACATTGACTCAGACTGGCCGAACCTCTACTTAGCCGGCTTGCTGCTTTGCCCTCGGAATCCGATAAAGTTCTACGCAGCACGATTCACTAGGTTTCGTGATCGTGGGTTGACCGGCTGAACTTATGGCTGAGCTCTTTGTAATGACCTGTAAGCTTTAAATAACCCCCTAGTTACGTGAGTCGCATCATCATCATCATCATCATCATCATCATCATCATCATCATCATCATCATCATCATCAGCCTGACTACGTCCACTGCAGGACAAAGGCCTCTCCCATGTTCCGCCAGTTAACCCGGTCCTGTGCTTGCTGCTGCCAATTTATACCCCCAAACTTCTTAATCTCATCTGCCCACCTAACCTCCCACATGCATACGTAAAATTCGCATCGGGTAACCCTTTCTCGTCGTTTTTACTCTCCTACCACGCTATATGACTTAAGCAATGGTCCCTTCTCGACGCGAAGCGTCTGTAGGGTCTTCTTGCGAAAGAAGTTGAAGCACCGAAACGGTATGAATACGGAGATGCCACAGAGGGAGCCCAGGTTTGAACGCCGTTCTCTCCTAATTCATTTATCTCATTCGCTTTTCAATTATTTCGTGCGATAGCGGTTACGGACACTGGTGGTGGAGACGGTGGAGAACTACGGCGCCAAAATGCTGTCGCTCTCGTAATCTAATAACAGTTTTTGCTCTAAAGAAAACAGAAGTATGTACGATCTTTGGCGTGCAATTAACGGGCATGCTGAGTCCTTTTCATGCGGTGTGGTCCCGCGCTTTACCCCGGCTATAGAGTTCGTACAGAGCAGGGCATTTCTCAAGTGTGCACTCGAGTTCAACGCCTCCTTTATCACTGATCGAGCTTATGGTCCAGTCCCGTTGCCGCTGCTTGTGAAATCGGCTCAGCATTGCTTTGGATCGTGGAACTGCCATAATGTTGCTGTTCTTTTTTGCTATCTTTTTTTTCTAAATGTTCGCTCAAAAGAGAATCGTATCGATGGATATCAATTTTCGTAAAAAATTTTACGCTTTTATCCTCCCCCAGGGAGCAAAGAAGAAAAAGAGCTGTGTAAGAAGCTGGACAAACATCGCTGCTTCTGGAAGGATGAGCTAAGAAACAGAACGAAACATATGCAAGAAAATGCGAAAAAAATTCTTTGCTTTAGTTCACCAGCTTGCTCAAGTAAAGCAAGATGGCTTTGATGCTACTGCGTTTGAGACGTTTTAAGAAAAACCGATTGCAGTTGATAAGAAACTTGTAGACGCTTGTGCCGTATAAGGATTCATTGACATATACACGGCAAGGAAGCCTCTTCCCTCAAAAGTATTCAGTGTTTCAGAAGGCAGCGTGGGCTTCAGTCAGTCACGCAAAAAGAAGTTTTTTGCCGCCGAGAAAAAAAAATTGTCTCACTTAATAATGTGCATGAGTTGTACACACGTGTACCGTTTTATAAGACAGAAGTTATGAGCAAAAAATAAAAGGGTGGAGGCCCTTGGATCTTCAACCCGCGCTTACTCTTGCGCTTGAAATTCGGCTAGAAGTATAACTTGCACGCACGAAATGTCGAAAGATATCTGGAAGACGTCTTCAGAGTTCTTTCCAGATCACTATCTTTCTTTCTCTCTCTCTCTCTCTTGATATAATCTTGACCAACGCGTACGTCTTAGGAAGAAAATATTAAATCTGATCATTGCGTCGGCCCTAAAGGATTGGGTAAGTGGCTGAAAAGGTATGAAAAAAAAAGTTGAGGAGAATGGTTATATAACCATGCTATCGAGTTTCGCGGAGGCGACTTTCACTCGTGCATAAAGATGTGCTTTTTTTATTGTACGTACTATGTTGTTGGCAAAGGGAACCTGAAAGGTCCGGAATAATGATAAGGTTCCGACTATAAGGTGGGCCTCGAAATAATATCTTTGTTTCGGCACGTAAGATCCCAGAGTTGTATGGATTAAGAAAATTACATTTTCGCATATAAAAAGGGGGCGTGTCGATTCGATACTCTTCACGTATATTATAGGCACATAATAAGGGCTCCCGAAAATGAACTTCGGGTGTTTCACTGGTTAAAATACAAGAATTTAAACACGGTTTTTGTTCCTCCGTGATATTGAGTGCTGCTGTTACCAGGAGCGCTGTTAGGTGTTTCCAACCAAAAAAAAAAACGTTCCTGTCATGGACATCTGCTGTCGACATGCTGTATGTTTTCACTCCATCCATCCATCCATCCATCCATCCATCCATCCATCCATCCATCCATCCATCCATCCATCCATCCATCCATCCGTCCGTCCGTCCGTCCGTCCGTCCGTCCGTCCGTCCATCCATCCATCCATCCATCCGTCCGTCCGTCTGTCCGTCCGTCCGTCCGTCCGTCCATCCATCCATCCATCCATCCATCCATCCATCCATCCATCCATCCATCTGAAGGCCAGACTCTAGGCCGAAACGTCGAAATAAACCACGTTGTGACCGCTCATGGCATCCGTCCATCCATCCATCCATCCATCCATCCATCCATCCATCCATCCATCCATCCATCCATCCATCCATCCATCCATCCATCCATCCATCCATCCATCCATCCATTCATTCATTCATCCATCCATCCGTCCGTCCGTCCGTCCGCCCATCCGTCCGTCCATTCATACATCCGTCCGTCCGCCCGCCCGTCTGTCCATCCATCCATATCCATCCATCCATATCCATCCATCCATCCATCCATCCATCCATCCATCCATCCATCCATCCATCCATCCATCCATCCATCCATCCATCCATCCATCCATCCATCCGTCCGTCCGTCCGTCCGTCCGTCATTACTACCTTAATATTTCTTTCCCTTTCCCTCTTTCTTTCTTTTCTTCCTTTCGCTTCTCGACTCTTGTTTCCCTCTTTTGTTAAATTCTTTCCTATTTTCCCGAATTCTCTCCCTCATCCCGCGTTCGCTGCCACCCTCACTTTTCTACCCTGTTTCCGTCTCCGCCCTTCATGCCATCCAACCTCCGTTCCATTCTTTCTTACTTGTTTCTTATTCTATTCCTCACTCTTTTCACCTTCCCTTCTGTCCTTTTCGTTTATTCGCAGCTCTTTTCCCTGCACCTCCCTCTCTTTCCCGGTAGACGGGGCTTTTATTGCGATTATCAAGGATGGGATAATTGCTGATTACGATGAACCAGGACACGTTCTCCATCTTACAGTGTTTACTTTTACAGCGAAAGCTGCTATGAGGTCACAACTCATGTCACGCGCATGTGTCCGCCGCCGCCGGTGTCCGTAACCACATCTCACGTAATTAAAAAACAACAACCTATTACCAGTGGCAAAGTGGGCCTCGAACTCGGGTCTGTCGGGTGCCTGCAGCCTAGTATTCTACCACTTGGCCACCCCTCTGTTTGTGCCTTGTTGGCAGACTTGCCTTAGGCAGGCTTTTTATTATCATTGCCGTAGTGGGTGTCAAGCAAGTGTGCTTGCAGCAGTTACCCAATGAGTGTTTAGAAAAGGCTCTGAAACGAGGCCCGTGTGCTCAGATTTGGGTGCACGTTAAAGAACCCCAGGTGGTCTAAATTTCCGGAGCCCTCCACTACGGCGTCTCTCGTAGTCATATGGTGGTTTTGGGACATTAAACCCCACAAATCAATCAATCAATCAATCAATCAATCAATCAATCGATCAATCAATCAATCAATCAATCAATCAATCAATCAATAAATCAATCAATCAATCAAAAGGCTCTGAAAGGCCTCTCTTCTAGCTTTCGCTGTGACTGTGCTGCGACTTCCGCGCAGGCCTGGCGTTCTTTTTTTTTTTCGCCTCGGAAGGTACACTGAGCGGGATACTCAAGTTCCTTGGTCGCCCTTCTTGTCGCCTTATCTTTCGCGCTCCAAGAACGTCCGTAGCTTTTAAGGTATCTCATCTGAAGCCTCCGAGGTACTCGTTGTTGCACATTAAGGATTAGCGTCGGAGTATATTTCGAGCACACGAAGCAAAGGATCTTGTGCTATATATTCCTCGTTTCGCGCTTTCTCAAGTGTGCTCGAAATTCACGGCTCGTCGTCGTCGTTGTCGTCGTCGGATCGTTCTAGAAATCTCCATTCCGGTGCTTTCTGGTACTTCACGCCGTCTCCTAAACTTGATGTGTATTCGTGCTCAAGTGGTTGTCTACGCGTCCTTTCTTTTTGTGTGCCTGTGTCTTTTTGTTTGTTTCATTTTGCTGTTGCTTGAGATCAGTGTGATGCAAGCCTCGATACTTTGTAGCAGCTCAGCGAGGGCAAACAGGCTCACTGAGATTGTTCTCGGAATGATACGTAAAAAGCTTCAGTGACTGAAATCCTAGTGTTGTTTTTCATTCTTTCCCTCTTTTTCCTTTTAGTTCTTTTTTGCTGAGTTGGGAATGTGAATGGACCCGCTTCCTAATCCTTACGGGATTACATCTACGTGCGAGGAACGAGTGCCTAACTGTCGCTTGCTTTCTTTTATTTATTTTTCTTCTTTCGCGCAACGTTGGCACTGAAATCAAGAGAACTACGTGGCGTCCGAGAGTCAACACCACAAGCTTCTTTCAACAACAACAACTACAACAACAACAACAACAACAACAACAACAACAACAACAACAACAACAACAACAACGACAACGACAACAACGACAACGACGACGACGACGACGACGACGACGACGACGACGACGACGACGATGACAACGACAGAGGCTGTATCACTGTTCTTTATGGTAAATTCCTGCATGGGTCGAACCTATATTTCTTCATCAATAACACTGGAAGTGTTCCCAGTGTTACTGCAGGCATACGCTGCATGTGTAACGTATGTCTTCACCCTGTCTTGTTTTGTCAGAAAGAATATCAGCAACAACAGCCGAATAGCTAACACTGCTTTTCATCCACCTTTAGCGCTGGTGTGTGTGTATAATAAACAAAATATTGAAAAGTGTGTGTGTTTAGGGTGGGAGGTATTGAACTTCTCTCGCCTTGTCACGTTAATGGCTTGGAGCGTGAATATCTGGTTACTTCAGGGTAAGAGCTTATTACTAGCTATACTCGTACCAACCGCATGAACCGCTGGTATATCGACCGCTGACTTACGTTTCACTGTCGTTCGTCCTCTCAGCGTACCTTAATCTCCAAACTACATCGTGTTCTATTAGTTAGCTCCCAAGTAGGTTATAATGACTGTTTCCGAAACACGAGATCATTAGTGAATAACGAACTCCTCCGATTTCAAAGACACGTGCCGTGTTCGGCTAATCGTCGTGCGGTATCTTCGAAAGCCACGTCTCAAGAGTCAGCGCGTACCTGTGGTTCGTTCGCAGTGATTGCCATTTTTTGTGCGTTTACGGACACATACATGATAGTCCACGTTGCTTATGCACCAGTAATACCAGCCAAAACCAATCTGTTTACGCGCACGCTCGTATTAATTAGCTTCACGACACGAGCTGCGGTCAAAATATTGATTGATTGATATGTGGGGTTTAACGTCCCAAAACCACCATATGATTATGAGAGACGCCGTAGGGGAGAGCTCCGGAAATTTAGACCACCTGGGGTTCTTTAACGTGCACCCAAATCTAAGCACACGGGCCTCCAACATTTCCGCCTCCATTGCGGTCAAAATAGCGAAAAAAAATTTATTTTCCCCGTCTCACCAAGTCCCAAGAATGAACGACGATCCCTTAATGGAAACGTGGGAGGCCAAGCTCGTCCTCGAGGACCTGGAAGACCAGGGACAACTCGCCGCCAGGGCCGAGAGGGCGGTCGAAGCCAGAGGGTTCCAGGACTAGTGAACTCTCCCACCTTAGGGGGACACCGGGCCTCGCTTTGAACACTGTTTCTAAATAAACGTTTATTTCTTTCTCTCCCCGCCTAGTTATCGCGCACGTAGTGCGTATGACGAGCCACTCGCATTACTTCAATGAATTACGATGTCCGCAGTTTCCTCATACAAGTTTCGCGCTGCACTCATCTCCTTGGCTTCGGAACGTTGAAACTGCAGCCCAAAATGACTGTTAGGAACGACGACGAAGCGGCCGTCGGAAAAAAAGAGATTCTTCATAAAACGAACAAGTAAAAAATTGTTTCCCGACACGGCTTCGTACCACATTTCGCGCAAGCCCCGCGTTCCAGCTGGCACAAACTGAAACTTCACCCGGAGTCCTTGTTGTGATCGTTTCGCTGCACGTGCATACATAACGTGGAACTAGAAGAAAAATTAAACCCATTTGCATGTCTGTAAAAAGCAAGCAGCAGAGCTGGCAATCCACCTGGTGATTTCAAATTTTCTTGTTCTTGTTCTATCTATCTATCTATCTATCTATCTATCTATCTATCTATCTATCTATCTATCTATCTATCTATCTACTATCTATCTATCTATCTATCTATCTATCTATCTATCTATCTATCTATCTATCTATCTATCTATCTATCTATCTATCTATCTATCTATCTATCTGTCTGTCTGTCTGTCTGTCTGTCTGTCTGTCTGTCTGTCTGTCTGTCTGTCTGTCTGTCTGTCTGTCTATCTATCTATCTATCTATCTATCTATCTATCTATCTATCTATCTATCTATCTATCTATCTATCTATCTATCTATCTATCTATCTATCTATCTATCTATCTATCTATCTATCTATCTATCTATCTATCTATCTGTCTGTCTGTCTGTCTGTCTGTCTGTCTGTCTGTCTGTCTGTCTGTCTGTCTGTCTGTCTGTCTGTCTGTCTGTCTGTCTGTCTGTCTGTCTGTCTGTCTGTCTATCTATCTATCTATCTATCTATCTATCTATCTATCTATCTATCTATCTATCTATCTATCTATCTATCTATCTATCTATCTATCTATCTATCTATCTATCTATCTATCTATCTATCTATCTATCTATGTTTGTCTGTCTGTCTGTCTTGTTCCTTTCTGCATTTTCTTTTTGTCTTTTTCTCACTTTTATTTATCTGTTTCTGTATTGCCTTTCTTCCTTTCTCTATAACCCTCAGAAATATCTTCTCCTCACCCTCACTTCTGCTTCCCACGTCTTGCTATGTTGTACTACACAAGCAAGTTTTATGGTTTAATCTCTCACCTCCTAATTTTCCTCCTCCCCCTTTGCTTCCTTCTCGCCCTAACATGAGTCACCTTTACATTCGCTTCCCTTTCCCACCACCTTGGTAGACTGCTATACAACTTTGTTGCATCTTTTACCCTCCACCTCCTATCCGTCCTCCTCACCCTGACATACACGCCGAGTTCTTTGTATATGACACCAGCCTTTCACCGAACACAAGAACTACGCGCTGCAAACTCGACATCGTCCCGGTTCCCCCGTTTGTCTTCAATCCCATCAGACTATTCTTCAATTCTTCGTATGTGCTCCATCCTCGACTCTACCTTCGACCGCTAAAAAATGTCGGATACGAAGATCAAACTAGCCCAACTTTCCGCTTTAAGTACTGTTCTTGCGTTTTCGCCTCTTCGCTTGGCTTCTCCGTAGCGCACGTGCCTTGCTTTGCGGTGCGGCGCACTTAAGACAGACAGCGTGCGCGTCTTCTTTCTCAGATTTGTTTTTCGCAGTTTTCCCCGCTGTACCCGTGCCGAACTATGCGGTGCAGCGCACTTAAGAAGGCAGAGTGGGCTTCGGTGTTCGCGCTAGCAGTTTCAGCCGATTTCCATCCGCGGCGCATAAATCTAGCACGTGCCTTATCGTTCCTTCACAGCTGTGCGTACTCGTGGCCTTTAAGGGTTTCCACTCCCCCTTTCGAAGTGTACTCCTTATTTTATTCCAGCCTTTTCGTCTTTCCTTTTCCTATCCTCTTTTTTTTTTGTACTGATTCAACCTATCGTCGTTACAAGTTTTAACGTGTGGCTAGATACTTGATTCGAGTTGAACATTCCGTGTCTCTCAGTCTCGGTTTATGTCCGTCATGACTTGCGTTTGAACTAGCCGCTTCTTTATCGTCGTGCAAGCGTAAAGACGCCCTTTGGAAGGAGAAATGGAATCCTTGAAATTACCGCTGCAGCTACACAAGTTTTTTTTAATCTACATTCTAAAAAATAAATAAAAGGTATCTTCGCTCTTTAATTTGTTGTCTTGCCACGTGTACAATTCCCTGTAAAGAAACAAGTTACCTTTCTCGCGGGTCGCGCCACTATTTGAAGATAGTTTAGTGATACCGAAAAATAATAAATGGGTCTGAGAAAAGAGGCTTATACATGTTTCATAACGAGACTCAAAAATAGTTAAGGGTCTGTTTTTTTCTTAGAGTGTATATGTTCTATGAGTCGTTTGGCCGGCCGGTATTATCTGCGTAGAATTGTCGGTTCGGGCTATCTCGATGAGATATTTAGGAATGGTAAAATTTAAACGAGAGAGAAACGGTCTAGATGACTCAATAAGTCTCATGTGTTGTTTTTGTTCTTTTTGTTTTTATTTAAGTGCGCGTGCATTATACACTAGTAGTAGTGAATCAATAATTCATCTTGACTCTGGCTGTGAGCAATTTTAATAGAGGATTTTTTTTTTGTTCCGGCCGAAACGCACCACGTTTGACGTCCATACATGGTACTACCTTGAACCAGTTGGTTGCCTTTGGCAAGTTATTATTATTAATAATAATAATAATAATAATAATAATAATAATAATAATAATAATAATAATAATAATAATAATAATAATGAAGTCACAGATTTCATGCATCTGCGAATCAATGAACGCGATAGCAACAAATTGGAAGGTCACGCGCAGAATGGCAAGTAGATCGAAACGTGCCCCGCGTTATTCACGCAGAAATGATGCACGAAAGGTATCCTCACTGGCTCAAATGAACGCGAATAAGCGTCTCAGTTGTTACTTCGCTGTGGCTGAAAAGCGCGCCTTTTCGCAAACATAGACTGTGCAACGATTTCAGTGACCTTTGTGCGCCCAGTAACTACAGCAGAATCGTTCTGGTGGAATACCGAAGCCAGCCAAGACGTGCGATTGTCCCCACCGCGAGGTAGCAGTGCGTTAGCGTCGACCCTGCTCCCTCTTCGCTGGGCAAAGTACGCGTGGAAGATGAAAGCGCGCGCCGCCGCATCATGACGATGTGGCGACGCGCGCTCATTGCGCCATGTTGCCGGTAACGCTGAAGACATGATAGTTCCCCCCCCTCCGTGATGCCCGTCACCAGCGGTAACTGGTAGATATAAATAGCTTCCCGTTTAAACGGTGAAGGAGGTGCTCCTTCGTGGCTACGAAGATGGCTAGCCCCCTTTCTGCTCTGTGTTTGCCTGTGGAGCCGGCCCTACGATCATTTACGAAGAAGGCGTTCGCTTTTAGGGGCGAAGCTCCTTCAGCGGCACCCGTTCGTCCCTCGTAATCGTAGTAGTAATCGTAGTGTGTAACCAGTCTTACATTTTGACCTCCAAGGTGGTGCCGGTGAAAGATTTCTTCTGTGCGTTGTTGAACAATAAAAAATTCGCAGCGTGCGCGTTAACTAAAAGCCGAATTCTCCTGTCTCTCACTCACCCTTAGCAGCCATTGGCATGTACATTGAGCACTATCTGACAAGAAAGGGTTGCTACGTTATACTCGCTGGGCATAACCTCCTTGGTTTTAGAAAGGTTTAGCGAGCGTTAGGCCGCAGTGCCATGAATACAGTGAACTAGTATATACCATGAACTCGAGGTGGTTAAATGTGGGAAGTAGACACGAAGCGCAAGCCGTAAGAAAGTGTGCGTGTGCCATCTCTCGTTTAGTCCTCGGAATGTCCGCTGGATGGCGGTGCTTCTATATGGGGAATATATCATGGAAAGAAGCGAGATGGTGTTACTTGGAGTGTTGAATAGATGGACGAATGGACACACAGACAGATGCGTGGACGGACTCACGGATGGCTGCAACGACGGATGGAGGCATGGACGGACGCAGGGGCGGGTGCATGGATGAACGCAGGGACGGACGCACGGACGGAAGTGCGGACGCACGAACAGACGCACGCACGGACGTTCACACAGACGGACGCATGGATGGACGGAAGCAAGAACGAATGGACGGACGGATGCTTGGCCCCACTCTCCATTCACTCCGTGGATATGCTGCCATTTTTTCTGTGAGACAACTTGTTGTCCTAAATAGTAGATCATTTCAAAAAATGATTTCAGCGCGAATCCGCGGCACTTACTCGCACATCCCCACATTTAATGGTTGAATGTGAGGAAGTGTGAATGTGCCGCGTGTTGTTGCTCTTATCAATTTTTGGAAAAAAGATTAGCTTGTCTTCTTTCTTTGAAGTTGTGGAAGAGGAGATTCGATTAGTGATGCACGAAATCGGTTACTCCAGCCCCCCTCCCTCCAGTCTTTTTTTTTTCCTTCTCCAATTTCCAGTGCATCTACAATGACAGCGGAAATGTCGGTTGTTTCTTTTTCGTTCGGAACGCTCGATCTCAGTGACCGAATCGTAACAGAAGACCAAGATGGGGTGGAAATTGAAGGTGAACAAATTGAATTACAACAGCAACTAGGGTTAAAGCACGTAAGAACGACAAATACACTTCAGAGTTTCTCCAGAAAATAAAAAAAAAAACAGCAGCTTTCGTGCGTTACTGCATGGCCACTTCATACGGTGGCGGGGAAGCGTTAGCTGTTGTTTGTCTTGCATCGTGGTATCCTTGGGAACCCTGCAGTGGCAAGCTGACGCTTAGGGAACACCTGTGCCGCCCCTTCGAGCGTATACAAAGAAGTAATAATCGCAACAAAGGCGTAGTGCGTGGCGCGTCGTATCCAGCGCCACCTCCCCGTGATCTGTGTACGTCCTGTTGTTCTTTCGAAAGAATGAAGAAATAAAGGTAATAACCGTTTTCTTTCTTTTGCGCGATTGCCTTATGCAGCGTGCGCTCATCCCTCTTCCATCCTGCTTTTCTTGTGTTTGTATTTTGCGCCGCCACGTCCGGGCACCGCCACGCCCTCCTCCTCTTTGTGTTTTTCTCGCGCTGGCGTGTGTTCTTAAAAGAAATCGCGCGCGTACGCGAGATGAAAGCAATAAGTGGGAGAGCGTAGTTTGGGACTCAAGTTTTCCTTTGCGTGGGTACAATGCTCCTTTCTTTTTTTTTCTTTCTTTCTTTCTTTCTTTCTTTCTTTCTTTCTTTCTTTCTTTCTTTCTTTCTTTCTATCTTTATCCCTTTCTTTCTTTCGTTCTTGCTCAAATTGCCTGTCACCCGTATGGACGCGTATTGTGCCTGCGTGCTTGCTTGGTATTGAAAGAGATATAATAGTATGAGGTCGATATTTATATATCTGGCTTTATAGAGGGTGTCCCCCATAACTTGAGCCAAAAATTCGAAAATTAAAGACACTTCAGTGGCGAGTTGAACCAAACGCGTACGACTCGCACTGGCCTGTAGGTACTCAGGCTATTTTTCATATCTCCCATACTAATAATTAATAATTCTTAATTATATATCTCTAAATTATGGGCTGGAAACACAATATATGAACACTGAGATGTAGATCACATTCAGAAACCACCGAATAAATTGTTTACTGTACGATACGTCTAGCGCTGTTATTTTTTCTGCGTTGTAAAGAAAGCCTATATAGCAGCACTATAGCAGTGCGCTCGCGGTCCGTCACACGGCTTCTTTTCACATTTCGCGGACTTTCTTTACAACGTGGAAAAAATAACAGTGCGAGACGTATCGTACAGGAAATTATTTAGTCGATGGTTTCTGAAGGTGCTCTACATCTCAGTGTTCATATTTTGAGTTTCCAGCCCATAATTAAAAAGTGCGTAACTAATAGTTATGAATTATATAGTAATGTGGGAAATAAAAAATAACATGAGTACCTGCAGGCTAGTGCGAGTAGTATGCGCTTGGTTCAATTCACCTCCTGAGTGCTTTCTCTTTCGAATTCTTATATATATATATATATTGAGAACTTGTTTCTTCATTAGGCAAAACCTAATGAAGTCAATAGATACGAAAATAAGTTAAGCAAGCCATGGAGGTGCTGCTATTTGTTGTTATTTGTAATATTTAACTGCAGCGTCACAATTACGACCTGTTTGCCGTCGGGCTCATAATATGTTTGTTTTTAAATTGTAATACAGACGTTGGTCCGTCGTTTGTGTCACTGCTTACTGTTATTGCTTTCATTTATTTTTGAAGCGCACGTAGGAAAGATTTGTAGTCGCTTTTTTTTTCTGTTTACCCAATGTTTCTAGCGCTTCCTGAGCAAATACCCGCTTCTCCGCTTATGTCTGAGATAAACAGACCTGATTCGCGTTTGCTCCATGATTCATCTCTCTATCGCTGCAGGCAAACATTGTTACGACTACCGCAAGTTGGTAACTGTATTTGTTTACCTAAACGTTAAGGCTCGTAGTGTTTATCTTACTTTGTTACTGCCCATTCGTTGTGCGTCTTCCCTCTTTCTTTTTTCTACTATCGGGCTTTGTATTTATCCTCTTGGTTTATGTTTTGTGGGTATTCTCGATTGTGTGTCGTGTTTTTGTCCATGTGGTCTGGTTTTGTTTCTATCGTATGTATTTGTTTGCGTTGTCTTATTTTTTTTTTTGAATTTACTGTAGGTGTAGGATTGTAGGCATGCATGCTCGTAGGTAGAAATTTTTTTCGGGGGTGGGGAGGGGAGGCACCTCCTTGATTTCGGGAGGGGGGGGGGGCACTTCAATTGGTCCCTTTTCGTTCTCTCTTCCACAGCGAAAAAAAAAACATTTTGATGAGGGGGGGGGAGGCAGGGCCCAGTGGGCCACCCCCTGGCTACGCGCCTCACCGTAGCTCAACCCATTTTATCTAAGTTGAAAATCCGAAGTTGAGGGGTCGATTTACACCCGAAACTGAAACTAGTAACCCCATTCACGCTGGGACAAATGAGAAGTGAGGAACGCCGTGACATGATTACGACACTGACTTGCGTGTGCGTTCTCAATGCGCTGTATGTGTACCATATCCGGTGTTTTTTTTTTGTATAATTGGCACTTTCAGCAACAATTCCTAAAATCATGTCAAAAAAAAAAAAATGACCCCCACGTTTTGCCGGGAAGCTAGCTTCATAGGTGCGAAGTACTGCTGTGAAGCTACTTTTGCACGTCGAGATTGCCGTTTTTTTTTTTCTTGACTCTACAAAACACTGTGCAGGGCCAGTTTGTAATACTTTGTTACTTCATATATTAGGAGTGCAACTTTTTTTTTGCGAGAACGGGTGAGAAAGTGCGCGAAAACGCGGCATGGGTACTTTTTGTTCGTGCGTGTTTCGTCTGCCTCCGACGTGCTGTTCTACCTTGCAATCGGCCTCCCCTCTTCTAATGCGAGGAAATAATCCGGACGCCGCTGCTGGATATTGGTGCTCAAAGCAAATATTCAGGAGGAGGCATCCTCGATCGCAGAACACCTACGGCTCTGTGTTGCTCCATTTCATGCCCGAATAGTCGCGAGTGCCCACGCCAGGGCCTGCCATTTTGCCGCGTCGTCTGCTACATATGAAAGACGAGACAGACGGCCGTGGCAGCTGGAACGGCCTGCCTGGCGTTGCTACGAGAAAAAGGTTCGATTCACAAGGAGGTCGAGACTGTGGTGGTGGCGTGTGGGAGTTGATCTCTCGGGGTGTTTTCATATCGCGTTGCGGAAGGACGGGATCCGGAGAACCCGACTCCTCTCGCGAGATTGAGACGAGAACGTGCGAGAAAGGGAGAAGAGAAAGCGTGTGCGTCCTTTCCTCGTAACCCGATTTGCTCCCGCCCGATTGCTTTTGCGTCTGCGCGTGTGTTCCTTTTCTTTTTTTTTTTGCGTGTGTGTCCGTATGCTGAACGACAGACGGCTGAAATCGAATGGCGACTCCAGCTTCGCACTGGAACCAGCGCCGGCTTATCGCGTGCTCTGTCCGCGTCGATCGCCGAGTGTCATCTTCTTCTCGCATCCATTACGGGCGTATCTGCATGCTCACGGATATTCAGGATATCGCGTCGCTTTTTCAGAGAGTCTGAGTTGGTCTCTGTTGAAGTGGCGCGAGCGCGCGATTCGATTCCTCTTTCGCCTGCGAGGATAGCAAGCGAGAAACGATTTTCACCGTAGGCTTCAGGGTTCACGTTTCGTTTTCGTAAACGACGTACTCGCGGAGAGGCAGTTTAGTCGTGAATGCTGTGAGTACTTATGAACGTCGTTCAAGAAGAAAAAAAAAAGAGAGAACACTGCACTTTCTTGGAAGGGTCAGCGTTCCGAATACCGTTATACGAATTTAACCTATAGCTGCTCGTTTATAGCATCTCTGAAATAAATTTGTGACTGCTTCTTATTCAGAATGGAGGGGACGGAAGTGAAACCCGAAAG
>WOVY01006723.1:100000-112758 GCA_013436015.1 Rhipicephalus annulatus
GGCTCTCTACTTAAAAAAACAAAGAGAATGAGAGAAAGAGAAAAATAGAAAACAAAACACATTTCTCGCGCGAGGCTGCGTCTCGCTCGAAACGCCACCCTTTTGCGGGGGTCTATTGTTCCTCTCGTGAATCGTGGGAACAGCTGTAAGAACAAAAATCCGCTCTTTCGCGATGCTTAAAAAGTTCCTCGGATGTTAACATGCAGAAGGGAGTCCCAGAAATACAGTCTGCGCCTTCTTGAGGCTAAGTACAACAAGCATTGGCTCGAACCTTCATGGAAACGCACACCGTAGGCGTTTCCGTCCAGCGGTTGTGACATTTGTTACAGAGTTTGATTGATAGGTATGTGGGGTTTAACGTCCCAAAACCACCGTATGATTATGAGAGACGCCGTAGTGGAGGGCTCCGGAAATTTCGACCACCTGGGGTTCTTTAACGTGCACCCAAATCTGAGCACACGGGCCTACAACGTTTCCGCCTCCATCGGAAATGCAGCCTCCGCCGAAGCCGGGATTCGATCCCGCGACCTGTGGGTCAGCGGCCGAGTGCCTTAGCCACTAGACCACCGCGGCGGGGCATTTGTTACAGAAGTTACCTAATGCAAAGAACAGGCGCCAGTTGTCGCGCATCGCTGCCGTAATAAGCATTAAGAAGTGTGCGAATGAAACAGATAGACACAAAACTTTATTGGGTCCCGAGAAACGCTGCTTCTCTAAAACGACGCCGTGGGCCTCTCCTACACGGGGACGTGCAGGCTTAGCCTCGCCGCCGCATCGTGGGCGCTCGTGCGAATGAGAAGCACATAAATATACATAGCGTTGTGGAAAAGCGAGGCATTTATAAACAGACGGTGTAAAAGACACGAGATACGCATATAGTACAACTTGTAAATAGACATGCGTTACAGCGTGAAGTACAACGGTTTGATTGATAATATTGATACAGAGCAGCCGCCGCAGCCTTGCTGCATGAAAGAGAAAGGCGACGTCGGCTGCTGGTTGTTGATGAACTGGCGCCATCTTGTTCGCCGAGCTCGGTGCATCGCATATAATTTAATAAATAAGTTACTCGTAACATTATTGGTGGAGGTGCTGCAGGGTATGGAGTGACTACTGGTTGAGCTGTAGCTCGACCTCGCCACGAATGATGCGGGTGAGGTTGTCACATCGGGCAACTCGGCGGAAGGCGTCATCGCAAAGAGGAAGTGGCCGCTGTGTTCGGCACACGCGTGATGCCGTGGGTGACGCGGCGGGCTTTATGGCCGTTCCACGCGCTTCCCGCACAGCCGCAACGCACGTGTGGGGACCCCTATACCGCACGCAAGCGGGGGACAAATAAGCCAATTGGCGACTCTGTTTCACCCTCCGCAGCGTCGCCAATTGGTTTATTTGTCTCCCGCTTGCGTGCACTAGGGGTCCCGGCACGTGCGTTGCGGCTGTGTGGGAAGCGCGTGCAACGGCCTTACACGCGCTTCCCGCACAGCCGCAACGCACGTGACGGGACCCCTACCGCACGCAAGCGGGGGACAAATAAGCCAATTGGTGACTCTGTTTCACCCTCCGCAGCGTCGCCAATTGGTTTATTTGTCCCCCGCTTGCGTGCGATAGGGGTCCCGTCACGTGCGTTGCGGCTGTGCGGGAAGCGCGCGGAACGGCCTTTAGCCTGTTCTATGGACGGCGGCATTCTCTTTCATGCAGCAAGGCTGCGGCGGCCGTTGTGTATCAATATGTATACACACATCGTGGTTTGGCAACTGGAATGAATCACGTGCGTGACGATGAATCACGACGAACCGGGGCGTCCATGGTTTGTGGCGCGTGCGTGCGTATTCTGCGCTGAGATTCAGCGAATGAATCCAAAGAGGGCAGTTTATTCAGGGCGCCGAAAAAACTGCCTGTTTTAGCCGGTTATTGGCGGACGCGCGCGTGGGCGCCCCACGCGACATCGTATTTTTGTTGACACTAGGACCACCGTTTTGGCCACTGCATTCGAGAGAATCTTGAACGGAGCGCCATATGCTAAGAAATCGGATCGGATCTCCCACACGTGGAAGTTTGTTTTCCGAATGTAGCCTGCCCCTTAGTTTTTCGTCTAGAGACTATCTTGAGGATGGGTATCAGTGATTTCGTATTGGGCTGTTGACCTTTGTGTTTGTATCTTTAACAACCAAAAAACGGTGTTGTGGGGGCGCATACCTGTGAGAACGGTGGGGTGGGGGCATACTACGTTTTATGGCCCTATTAATTCGCGCTGCAATATACAGAAACAAGACAAGAGCATCTTCTACATCATCAACATCCGGCCCAAGATGGCGGTACCCAGATGTTATACGGAAAATAGTATATATATGCGTCTCTTACTGTCCAGCTCATTTGTGCATCTTACCGGCATTTACCTACGCAGCAGAAACCCGGAGGCTTAGGAAGAGTGTTCGACTTGAATGAAGGTTGACCCAGCGAGCGATGAAAAGGGAAATGATGGGTGCAATATAAAGAGACGGGAAGAGAGCAGGATGGGTCAGGGGAAGATACCGGGGGTTAAGGACATCATACTTTAAATCAAGAAGAAGAAATTGACATGGGGCGGGCACGCAGCGCGCATAGGCAGAATAACCGCTGGTCATTGAGGGTAACTGACTCTATCCCAAGAGGAGGCAGACGTGTAAACTGAAAATCAGGTGGGCAGATGAGATTAACACGTTTGCAGGTGTATAAGGTGGCAGCAGCGTGGAGAATCACTCGTCGACTGGTTCGCGTGAAACCCATTTCCACACAAGGTGTGGGATCGGCTGAGCAGTTTACCGATAACTCCCGCATTTCAACATATTTCCTCTCTCCACTTACTGCTTGAAAACAAGTTAATCAACAGCAATGCCCGTGACAAGGTTTAAGTTAGCTGGATACATACGTACACCGAGATGGTACGGAACTCGCGGGCAATCAAGTTAGGTTGGCTGGCCCTGGAAAGAGCTCCGATTCCGCATATTCAGCGCACGCGTTCAAGAGCGCCTATACGGGCCGACGCGAGAACAAACAGTTCCCGGACCCGCCGGAGGCGGCAGCTTTGCGCGATTGCTCAAAACTGCTTTGTCATCATTTTTCGCGATACGCCTTTGTGTCTCTACTTCTTCGCTTGAATTACTTCTTTCTTATTACTTCTTTCGGGGGTTCCTCTATTTTTTTTTCTTCTTCGTTTGTCTAGCCGAGCAATAAACCTTCGCCTTTTCTGCGCTTTGTTTCTTTCTGTCCGTTTCTTGCTGAGCCGTCTTTGCTTGCTTCTTTCGAAGCCTCGTTTCACGAGGAACAAAAAAGATGCGTGCGTCTGCTGTTCGTCTTTTTTTTTTCGAAAGGCCGCGCTGTGTGTTTTCGCGCGTTGCTCTCTGAAATTGAAGATGCCGTTTTTCGTTGTTGACTTCCCCCGTGATCCGTGTAAACAGCGCGCGAGTCCGTCCACTTCCTCCCATTTTATGAAGTGTCTCGGAGCATCCTCAACTCTATTTTTTTTTTGTCATTGCCGTCGGCCTTTTTACAGCTTGTAACTGCATGCATATGTATATTTGTACCGTTACGTTCGGGTCTCTCTCTTGTACATCGTCGCAGTGTTATACGCGTGCGTTATTTTTTTTCCTGTTGCTTCATCGACGCCATTTTTGCTCTCTGAACTCGCTGCCCAAGCACAATTTGCGCAGTCCCGGAGCTAGGTTTCTGTGTGCGAGCGTGCATGCGCGAGATTCTCGTTGCATCGCGAGCGAGAACGTGCACATCGTAAAGAAGAACCACACTTCGATGTTTCGACACTTGGCTGTCGTTAGTTTTATGCCCTTGCTATTCTTGTTTACCTCCAGTTTGTCTCGTGAATTTTCATTTTCCATTTTTGTCCCCACGACGAACTTTGCGATTTGTTCAGCTAACCGGCAGCCTCGGCTGTCCTCGACTGCATTTTCCATCACTCGGTAGTCGTGTTCTATTGCTGTAACCGATTATTTGTCTCTCGGTTATACCTTCTCTCCTGCGGTTATCTGTCGAGCGGAACTCGTGTTTCAGCGATGCCCGTTTTCTTTCTATTTATTTCTTTTCTTTCTTTTGTTTGTAAGTACCAACCGGGATAATGGGTACCCTTGTTTGTTCTCTCATCCCCTCGGGTATATTCCTTTCCTAATAAAAAAAAAAGCGAGAAGTTTTCTGGATATATTTGCCGCAGGGCTTGATAGTGATGCATGAGATACGACGTTTTTGCAGCGTAGATAAAAAAGGAAATCTTGAAGAAGGGCGAAATCTCGTAGAATGTTCTTTCTCGTTCGTAACCTTTCCTTTTCTTTTCGTTGAAAAGCGTCGTCGTATGGAAAGAAAGAACGAAGTTGGCCAGAGAATTTTCGTAAGCAGCCTTATATACGCCGACAGACGGCGAAGAGAAAGATCCGTTTTGCCGGGAAGCTGTGGCAGAGCGCGTATAGGACCGGCGTGGGCCGCCTGCCGTGGCAGCATCGATCCGGTCGAGGTTTTGAGGTCGCGTACGCGCCATCGCAGAGCGAGCGATACGGCGAGCCGCGATTTTATTTGCTCCCGTCTGGTCGGCTTTCGTGCCTTTTCTTTTCCTTTCTTTTTTTTTCCTTTAAAGACTACGCCTTTACTCTCCTTTTTTCTCAATTCCGCTCCGTGGTTTGTTTGTTTTTTTTTTGTTTCTGTGCGCGCACTGTTTTTAGAGTTCGAGACAGGGTTTGTTATGTCCTCCACGGCTTCCAGCTCTTTCATAAAAGGTAACAAGGATGAAGTAAATGTCTACAGAATACACCTATCTCATCCACGTTAGGGAACAACGATGTTCTCTTCTTTCCCCTGTTGCCTGTTTCCGTTAGGCAAGGGTGGTTTTGGAAGAGGGATGTTTTACTGTCACCTCTCCCCCATAAGGGATGAAGGTGAACGAGGAAGGCTATCTACCCACGGCTGCTTGTTTTGCAGAATGGAACAGTCATGGAGTAAACGAAATCTCCTCCCCTCTGCTACGTTTTTCCCCGTTAAAGTGAGGAAGGAAGAAAGGGAATTTCTTCCCTTGCTGTTTCCTCTTCCTCACAACTTGCTTAGGATGAAGGAAAGGGGATTTGCCCTATGTCTGTTGTTTCCCCAATAAGGGATTGAGGATTAAACAATGAAAATATTTGACCACTGCTACCGCTTCCCCTAAAGAAATAAACATGGAGAGGTGATCACTTCGCTATTGTTGCCTCTACCTCATAGAGGAATACTGAGAAAGATATATCTTCCCAATAGAGGAGGGCGAATACAAAAAGGGAGAGTTACTTCTCAGTGCTTCTTCCCCTCTTAAGAAAATGAGCTTGAAGGAAGTCACTATCTTCCCTCGCCTACTTTCCAGAATCAATGAAAATGAACGAAAGGGGATCCCCCCCCCCCCCCCCGACCTGCCCCGTCGCTGTGGCCTAGTGGCTGTGGTACTCGGCTGCTGACCCGAGTACCTTTGCCTTAGGTCGCGGGATCGAATCCCGGCGGCGGCGGTAGCATTTTTGATAGAGGTGAAAATGCTGTAGGCCCGTTTACTCAGATTTGGGTGCACGTTAAAGAACCCCTCGTGGTCGAAGTTTTTGGAGCCCTCCACAACGGCGTTTCTCGTAATGATATGGTGATTTTGGGACGCTAAATTCACATATCAATCAAATAATAATTAATACCCTCACAACCTTTTGCCCAAGAAATCAGCATGAAGGAAATGGAATAACTTCTCTAGTGTTACTTGTTCGTCATAAGAGAATAATCGAGAAATAAAGAAAATTTCCTACCCAATGTTACGGTTTCTCCAACGGAAACGGAGATCAGGAAAACGGGATCACTTAACGTTACATATTCCTCACAAGGCAATGATGGCGGAGGAAAGGCATGACTTCCCCCTATCCCCCCGGCTTCTTCTCTCCGTAGAGCAGCGAGAATGAACGAACGTGGATCTATTCCTCACTTCTACTTCTATCCCATCATAGAAAGAGCATGCAGTAAGCGGCGAAATCACACGATCACGTTGAGGCCGACGATCCCCAGCGTACTCTGACTGCCCTTTGACACCCTGTCCCCTCTACATGTTCTCTACACAGTGCACTGCAAGGAAACATTTAGCGGGTGACTAAAGGCAAACAGCAATACACGTCAGAGGGTAAGTCCATTGTTGCGAGAATGTATTTGCGGCACGAGTTGGGCGTTCGCAATGGGTTAAACGTTCATCAGAGATTTGCTCTATTAGTCGGTAGTGCAAGTTTGGGAAAAGCGGAAGCTAGAAGAGATGAGAAATACTTCAACTCGGAGTGTTGCTGGAGACTATACTTTTGATCGCCGAGCTGCTGCCCCGAAGACAAAAACAAAAGACGGGAGAAAGGTGCGCTCTACCGACACTTGTTCTTGAAAGATTTTTCATCTCATGAAGCTTTTGCTTACACCCGATGTCGTATTTCTATTGCACAGTTAAGTTTGAGCCCGAAGGAAAGAGGTGAAAGCGAATGACAGGCATCAGGATGAGCGTCTTCTTCGCTATAGCAATACGACATTATATAGTGCTCCAACTTGCCCAGTATGTGCCTCGTCTGATCTTCTGCCTTGCTCTGAATGGCAGATGGCAGGAAACCTAAGTGTAAACTGGTCACTTGGTGAACGTTATCCACTTTTTCACTCCGTGCTTCTGAAGTAATGCCCTGTGAACCCTGCCCTGCCATGCATCATTCAAAGAAGTGCGTGTGTTGTGGTGGGGGTGTATTTCCCCATATTTTGAGAATTCGCTTTCTCCTTACCGCTTTCGTATTTTACTCCGCTTGCCCCCCTCCTGAGCGACGCTGGGTCTCGGTCCCTATGGATTGCAGAAATAAGCGTCTTTCCAATCGTGAAACCACGACGACGCTTCTGAGATCAAACTCTTCGGCGAATGTCCGTCGTTCGCATTTCAGTGATCGTGGACTCCTCCGAGTATTTGTTTTCGCGTGCGACTTTCGAGTCGCGTGGGAATTGAGGGACGAGGAGATGCCTTCGGTTTAGTCGAACGATGCCTGCTTCCTCTCCTCTTGTCGAAATTGGTGTTTCGTTTAAGGTACGTTTTTTTTTGTAAGTTCGAAAGTGGTTGTAGAGTGGGAATACTTTTGAGTCGGTTCGGAATGGGGTAATTTTTATGTCGACGTGTTTTCGATGAGGGCCTACTATTCCCTATGGATGACTGCTGTGCCTATTGGGGGTAAGGGGGATGAAGGAATTCCTTGCATGGGCACTCAAATCTGGAGCGCTTCTTTAGAATTTGTCTTTCGCTGTTCCAGCGAGTCAGCGGAAAGAGAGTTGGGAGTCCGAGGCAAGTGGTCTTGGCTTAAAGTTTTATACGCTTGTTGTTCTTAAAAGGAGTTTACACTCGTGGAAAGTGTAGTCAAGACTTCTTTTTTTTTGTAACTCATTGTTGGGCGATCAGTTTCGACGTTCTTTTAGTGGAGATACATTTCCACTACATCATATACAGAAGTATCTGAGTGTACAATGTTGGAACTGATATACCTTAGTTCTAGTACGAGGCTTATTTGTACGTCACTCGGGTAGTTGAAGTGACGTAGTGTCTTGTCTTTTTTTTTCTAAATTTATTTCTTCCGTCATCGCTAGCTTGACTGTTCGTTCATTATATGTGACAGCTTATATTAGTGAAAGCCTCCTCCACCCCGTCTCCAGCTCCGATCAATATTTCTGTAGGTGTTTTGGGGTGTCATTCTTGGTGTACACTAATTCCGCCATCTTGCTACCTTCGTCATGTTGTCAACACTGATTAGACCAGAGGGCTTGCACCGCTTCTCTGATTGGCTGAAAAAGCTGCCATTGAAGAATTAGCTATACTGTTACCTTCTAGTACACTCTAATGCTGTGGCGGCATTGTATTGTATTGAGTGTATAGCACACCGGGTTTACGTATTTACGCGCACGTGGGCGGCAGCGGCTAGCGTGTTCTATTATTGTCTGGTATTGGCTGTATTATTGCTAAAACTTAGTGTTGTTGCCTTACATTGACTAAGTGTGGCTATATAATAGCCCAATGCTTACTAGTGTTGGGCAGTTTTGGCTAAATCGGATTGATCGTTCATGGGTACATAGAGGGCGTGGTCACCTATGTCGTTTATTTATTATTTTTTGTTACGTACTGATGGCGTTCTGTGGATAGGATGGGTAGGAGTGCGGCATAAGTTGCTTTTATAACGCTAAACTATGCTACTGCGTGCTAGTGTTCGCTAACTTGGGCTAAATATGGCTCAATGATTGCTAATGATAAGCGGTGTCTGCTTTCTGTCTGCAAATACGTTGGCTAAGTTGGGAACAGGGTCAGTTGATGTCTGTTAATGGTTATTAATATTCACTGTCATTTTTCGTCCTCAGTCTGAACCGAATTGATCAATTTACGCTTTCTTATGGACGTATACAAACAACGTGGTCGCGCCAGCCTGGTGTTTTTGTTTGTTTTTACGCGCTGTCACGAGCAACAAACATCTAAAACAACATCGTCCCAGTAGAAACGCTGTCGTTTCGTAATACGCCGACGTACTCTTCCAGTGCATCAACGCGTGGCACGGTCGACAGTTCGCTTCAGTGAAGCGACCGACGGGGAGGCGCCTTCTCGAGTCGTAGAAACGGTTATAGGGTCTGCATGCGTACGGTTTCTTGCTGACTCCGCTGTCGCTGACTCAGTTTCAGCTTCGCAACTACACGTAAAAGACCCTCACGGACACAGAACTCCGACAGGACTCCTTCCCAGCCCCGACTTGCCCTACCCTTCCCCTCCACGTTTCTTAACGTACCGGCCGGAGTGCAATGTAACTCCCTCGCTTAGACGGGAGGCCTTCCCGTTGCATGTATTGCTTTCATTGGCGCCCCGAGTTTGTGGCGTAGGGAAACATTAGGTTTCGCTCAGCGTGATGGCATATCTTTGCGCCTGGACGTGTTGCAAGACGAGAGCTCCGGTTGGGAAATGCCTAGCTCTGGTGCGGTGAACTAGTAGCTTGGACAAGTCATTGTCCAAATCTCTTCTCACGAGGATGTCACCCTCCCCCCCCCCCCTCAATCCTAGTCACTAAACTCCTCTCTCTCTCTCTCTCTACACTTGTTGCATCCCCTCCCCTAACCCGAACCTCCCCTCCTCTCTCGTTGGCACGTGTCAAGGTTTATATGGGGGCTAGGTGGTACTGGTTCACCACTGAAGTGAAGATAGTGCGAAAGAGTGGAACCCGTAAGAACCATGTAGTTAGTACATAAATCTCTCTCCCGGTTTATCTACTTTACCTTTAAGAATGCCCAGGCTGATTCAAGATAGCTGTTTTTGAAGAAAGCTTTACAACGGGAACGTTATTCAGAAGTGCCGATATCTTAACGTATAGTATTCATTTAGTCCTAGTCTTGCACGTGATGGGCCTTATAAGGTAAAAAAGTGAAGAAGGTGAACGGTGCGTGCAAAGGTTACGTGGCGCCATAAATCAGCCTCAACTTTTTTTTCCCTACGAAAGTATATCCAGTAATGACCGTAGTCTCCTATAGAAGACTTGTGACGTGCACCAGATGCCTGCGTATCCTCGCGTGTCTTGGAAGGGATGCCCCAAGTACAATCTATAGATACGTACGGGAGAAGAGCAGGCGGCACTTTCCTATTTTAGCCAAGTGCAAGAAGAGGAACCCAAAAGCACTGTCGTCTACCTCTTGTTCTCTTATAGCCTCAAGTTCGTCCTGCGGCTACTTTATTATTTTTTTTGTTTCGACGTCAACTGTACTATTTGGACGGCTGAGCTCCCCCAAGCCCCATTTTCTCGCGCCAGGCAGTAGCATACTTTCGCAATTTTCTTCGCTTCTGTTCTGATCTTTGCGAATTTAGCGTTCCTGTCTAGAGGAGCAGGCCAAATAGAGGAGTAGACGACACGTCTGTCAGCCTCGAATTCGTTCGCCAGGAAGGAATGCGAGAGCAGATGTCTGTTCTTGCATGCTTTTACGTGTTTTTTCTTCACCCGTGCTTTAGTTTGTTTCGACGTCACTGGGCTACTTCGACGACCGTCCTCCCACCTTGCTTAGTTGCTATATAAGTATTTCTCGCACTGTCTATCTATAGTTTACGATATACGGCGCTGCTGTCTGGATTGGCCAACAGACGCAGAAGAAACATACGACACGTCTTCTCTCTTTACATTTGTCTGCTAGCCGGGAATGCAAGGGTACACGTGTATATTTTCTGCTCTTAGATGTTCGATTTCTTTAGTCTTTCGCGTGTTTCGCATTTTCTTGGCTTCGCTATGCCACTTCGACGGCCGGCCTCCCCTAATCTCCGCCCCGACGTGGTGATCTAGTAGCCATGTACTCGGCTGCTGACCCGCACGTCGCGGGATCGAAACCCAGTTTTGGCTGCTGCATTTTCGATCGAGCCAAAAATCCTGTAGGCCCGTGTGCTCAGACTTAGGTGCACGTTAAAGAACCCCAAATGGTGAAAATTTCCGAAGCCCTCCACTACGGCGTGTCTCTTAACCATATGGTGGTTTTGCTACGTTGAACCCCACACATCAATAAATATATTCCCACAATCCCCGCCGTTTTACTAACACTGCCTTACGTACTGCATCCTGGGATGCTCATTGTTAAAGAACAATGAGCATGAGCAATGAGCAATGAGCCTTTTGAAATATCAGTCAATATTTGCGTTTTTAAATGAAATTCAAAGCTTCAGCATCTTATACAAAAGAAATCCGTTGTATAACCTCTCCGCAGAGGTTGTTGCTGCGGTATACTACTCTGAGAAGCACCTGCCTCTCACCCTTTGGTTTCAAAGGGGTCTAGGAGGCATTCGTGGTAATTTACAATCGCTCACTTGTATATACCATGGTCACTTGCAATTCATTCCACACCCTTGCATCAAACCGCGTATCACTGTCAAATTTGTTATACTTTATTCACACACTTTACGCTTTTATACATCACGCGATTTTAGGCCTTTATGCAGCCGTATTACACCCTGCCATTGCAGTCATTGGTCATTGCTTACATCGCATCAAAGACATGGCGCTCTTTGGCCACCCATGGCCCTTGCGTCACAAAACTTCGCTAATCATCATCATCATTACGTGCTATATCGGCTTCCCATTCAGTTTTTTTTTCACCTCGGTTGCTTGCAATAGTACGTCAGCTGTCATTGAACTTCATCTCAAATCCATTGCGCGCTCCATTTCGACGTAGCTATACTGTTTCGACGTCCGCCCTCCCGTAAGGCCTGTCTGCTTCCACGTCTTTGCTTGCTGGCCTATTTTAATATCCCGTCCCTGTGGCCTTTCTCTTAGCTGGTAATTTACGTAGCCTGCTCTAGCACTCGCATATTTGTCTCGCGCTCTCCGTTATATTGACGTCACGGTCCTTTTCCGTTTCTAGCATGTTCCGACACCATGTATACCATGGTGACGTACCATACCTTGACGTACTGCTTATTTCACCGTGCTCAACTCTACGGTTGCTTTCGCTGGTCGTTCTCTCTCTTTTTTTTTGTTGGTCACTGAGGTTTCCCGCACGTATCATCTTATTTTGACGGCAGGCTTCAGGGGCAGCCCATCTTGACAAGTCGAGCGAAGGCGACGCAGGCGGGGATTCCGCACGTTCTCGTTTCTCCGCTAGTGGTAAGGCAGCTTGCAGCTGGTTTTAGTTTCGCTCGTTCGCACTGTTAACGCGTTTAAAAAAAAACATGTACACGGAAAATGTCGATGATAGTGAGGCGTTTTGGTTATTCAACGTACATTTCATCGAATGAAAAGAGGCACTCGCTTTTTGTCAAGCGAAAATAAACAAATTTATTCGAACAAGGCGAGTGCCTACTATAATTCTTCATTGAACCCCCTTCATTTGACGAGTTTTCGAAGCACCTTGGGCAATGTGCATTTCTGTGTCACATTAACAGCGCATCTTACTTTGAGAACTGAACGACGTCTTTCCGGCTGCTCACTGACCCACATACGTCATGTACGGCACGTTTACTTAACGAGACAGTCGTGCACGAAGCGAGACGTTCTATATAAAAAAAACGGCAAAGAAATCAGACATTCGCGTAAAGTGGACAGTGAACACTGATTCAGTTTTCCTGTAGTTAGTTGAGTCTTATGATGAGCTTAATTTAATGAGAAAGTTAACAATAGCCTCAGGTTCTCTTTGTTGGTGCACTGGCAGAAATGAGTTTAGTTTCTGTGGCTTCCACAGTACTGCGAAGAAAAGCTGCCCCCCCCCCCCCCTTCCCAGTATAGCACGTTTCTACACAGTGACATGCCTTACTGCATAGTAGCTTCTCCGGCTGTTTTGTTTGTTTGTTTGTTTCTCTATCCTTGCGACCTACAGCGCTTGACGTACGTCTATATATAACGACAGCCGGCGCCTGAGTTGAGACCCCACGCGTTGCTATCTTGGCGGTGAGAACCTCCCTCCATAGCAACTATTTTCTCCCCCCCAGCCCCCCTCCCCCCCCCCCCCCCTGTCTGCCCGTTGTCTTGCACGCGTGGAATTCCATGCATGCTGCCGTTTTAGCGTATAGCGTAACGCACTCTGGTATGCAGTATCGAGCTGATGCGTTTGTTTCTATGAGATAAGCCATACGCGCACCCCAAGAAAGTAGGACCTTATTCCTGGCGTTTAACCTTTTGCGCTTGCTAAATCTATTTTGCTGACTGGTGAAAAAAGCTTTGGTGCTCTCGCTTCTATAGTACGAAGCTACTGCAGAGCCTCGCGGTCTGTCTGTC
>WOVY01006724.1:0-16933 GCA_013436015.1 Rhipicephalus annulatus
GGGTTCTTTAACGTGCACCCGAATCTGAGCACACGGGCCTAAAACATTTCGGCCTCCATTGAAAATGCAGCCACCGAAGCCGGGATTTGATCTCGCGACCTGCGGGTCAGCAGCCGAGTTACTTAGCCACTAGACCACCGCGCACGGGCTAAGCGCGTAAATACATTCATTGATATTGTGAAAAATAACGTGTGAATGACGCGAAATACGGATACTTCAAATAGACATTTTTTTAAGAACACATGCTATTTATACATAAATACGTCATGGGGTGCGAGTGCTGGTTTTTGAAGAAAACGAGCCCAAAACTACTGCCCTTTTACTGCTCTTCGCTGGCACGTGTGCCATATTTGAAACCCTGGCAATCTAGCATTAGTTTTTTTTTTCAAGTCAAACGTTCAGTAAATTTTGAGGCATGAAGGGAACGTTAGAAGTGCTGGGAGTGTACAGGACGCCATCTCTTTTCAAATGCGCTGTAGAAAGGTGAAAAACCATATACGAGCATATTTGTAATTCTAAGATTAGCATTGGTACATAAATCTGAATTCACTAAAGAAGACACAATAGTTATACATGAATCACTTGGGCATCGCTCTCGAGCAGATAATGCGGTTTACTGAAAGAGCTGATTATGTATCATCATCCAGATGCAGCGGTGCGTATTGCAATATGTTAGAAGAGTCGTAACCCGGAACATTACGTTGTGGCCGGCCGCACTGCTAGTTACCCGGCCTACGTTAGGAATCGAGAGGAAGTTATTTGTTCTAGCGGACCGACAAGGCACAGGAACATTGACGTTTCAAACGGACTGAAATAAACGAGGTCATGCGCCTTCATAGCTCATGAACATAACTGCCCCGAACGCATCTGGTAAAAGTAGCGAAATGAGTACGGTAAGATAAATAGCTCCTGATAATCATGCATCCATTACAGTGGCTTCTTTAAGCCGCCAAAGCAGACGTGAGGTAGGTGGTTTAGATACTACTACTTTTGTAATATGCAGTTTGAGTGTAATTCTTATTATGTTCTTTTGTTTTAGCGAAGCCTTGAATGTCCCGTTCTGGGCACACCTCCGATTCTAATGTACACAGTGTGGATCTGGTACGAATATCTGTCATGATAGAAGCCTTTGGTCAGGTCTATGGTGAACGATGGCTTATAGACGATGTGTCAGATTAACTGAGTATTCCTTTGTACAAGACACTCACTCATTTTTTAACAGAGAGAAAGAAAAAAAGATATCTTTCATTGAAAGGAAGAGAACATAACCGGCGTATGGAAATCGTTGACGCTACTCTGCATGGAGAAGACAAGGGGGAGGGAAAGGTATTTTCAACGGCAACAGCAATCTCTTCCCCTTGTAGTTAGCAAATGCCTACGTTGAAGTTATTATAAAACCTGTTTTTCTCTATCACATATGTTTCGACTATTGCAATGGTTCTATACCATGTGCACAACGGACGACAAAGCTAGAGTCTAAGAAAGTTCGCCCATGAAAAACAAAAAAAAACAAAAGAACAGAGTGAGTTTTTTTAGGCTTGGTTGGGCTCTTAGGCAGAGGCATTCCCCGATAGAGTCTCTCAATGTGTGCATTCCAGGTGCAACTAAAGATGGTCAAGCTGATGAGGACTACCAAAATATCTTATACTACTTTCATCACACGCTTATATTCTGTGAAGCAGGCTAGAACGCGAAAGACACAAAAAATATCAATCTGTTTCTTATCATTGAACGCATACAAGGTTCATGTCACGCATGCTGATGGTACATAATCGACACTCAAAAAATTTGTAGAGAAACAGTATTCAGTCAAAACCACATTTAGGACAGAAGTCTCGCAGTGTCCAGCTGTGAACACCTACATTAGGGGTTGTTCCTTTCCCTCAAAACAAAAACTAGTCCTCCCAGAACAGAAGTTGTTCTCATCTGCCGACAGGCGGCGACATAAATACTTCATCGTCTTACCTTGGCGTAAAATGCGGGGTTCAACGTCCCAAAACCACCATGTGATTATGCATGAGAAATATCGTAGTGGAGAGGTCCGGAACTTTTCACGACCTTGGGTTCATGAACGTGCACCCAAATCTGAGCACATGGGCCTACAGCCTTTTTGCCTCCATCGAAAATGCAGCCTCCGCAGCCATGATTTCATCCCGCTACCGGCGGCCCGCAGCCGAGTACCTCAGCCACTACACCACCGCAGCGGGGCTCTGCTCATCAAACGGCATAACGAAAATGTAGGAGCAAGAAGACGTTTTTGTGCATTTTTAGGGAATTCGTGACATTTTATTTGCGACTGATCACAGTTTGTGGATTATTAACACCGGTTGTTGAACAACTACAATGGTGAAAATATAAATGTGTTCTTCATCGTGCTCACCGTCAACCTAACAAACAAAATTACAAATAACTGATTACTAGAGGCATCACGTGTGCGCATTCGTTTACTTAAAACGCTGCAATTCTGCTCTTTGTCGCATTCTTTGAGGCCACCTTCCCTACGAGGCTATTTTCTACAGAAGGAATTTTAGAGAGGCACTAGTATGTAATGCATCAACTTCCACGCACGTGATTTTCGGTCGTTGTCGAGAAGAAGTTTGGCAGAATTGATTTTTTCCTCGCCGGAGTCAAGACCCGCCTGCCGGCTCCCATAAAATCAATCTTTCGTTTTTGCTATTCTTCCTTACGTTTCTCATAGAGGAAGGAACCCTATAGGAACGAATTCCGCGAGGTAGCATGCCACGTGCGAGGCTTCAGAGAGGTCAGCGTAATCCCTGTCGAAGCGGGGCCACGAAGAATGCATTGCTCCTTTTTTTTTTCCGGCCTTTTATAAGCACTCCACGACGCCTGCTTACTTTAAGGTTTCCCCTTTTTACTCCGACTCTAATTTCACACAGCATGTTGCAAGCGAAAATTATAGGCTGACACGCCGCAACAGCGTGAAGTGCTAGAACATAGCATTGACTTGCTGCCTATAAATTTAGATTTTGCTTGGTAAGTGCCGCATGCTTGTCACCTTGAGTGTATTATAGATTTGTGTTGTGCTCTAAAGCTCGTCTTCTTGTGGCGTCGCAGCGTGTTTCGTATATTTCAGAGCTAGTGGATGCGTACAGCTTAGCAATTGATGTATTATTCACAACGTCAATTTAATATACTTGCTTATTTAACTGGCGCCAGTCTAGGGGCTACTTTAGAAAATTGTTTGCATGTTTCACAAAGTTAATGTGGACGGAAATAGAATATTGTGTAACATGTTGCTTTTCGAATGCTGGTTAGTTCAACCATGTGTTACTACCATTCAATTGAGGAAGCACACAAGCAGTGAATGTGTGAAGTACATTGCCGAAGGGAACACTTCGTGTTCATTTAGTTTAACACATATGGGCCTAGTGAAAAGTAATAAATTACGCACCTTAGCTTGAAGACTCACCCATATTTTAACGTAATTTCGATAGACTAAATGTAATTATTTGTCAGATACCCTTACTGTGCTGGCAGAAATAATTCACTCTATAATAGTCCATACGTTTGGTGACAAAACATTTTGCAGAATATATGTTCGAAATAATTTTTTATTTGTATGATTGATTGATTTGCGGGGTTTAACGTTCCAAAACTATATGATTATGAGAGGCCGTAGTGAAGGGCTCCGGAAATTTCGACCACCTAGGGTTCTTTACGTCCACTCAAATCTTAGCACGCGGGCCTACAACATTTCCGCCTCCATCAGAATTGCAGCCCCCGCAGCCGTGATTCGATCCCGCGACCTGCGGGTCAGCAGCCGAGTACCTTAGCCACGAGACCACCGTGATGGGGCATTATTTGTATGCGTGGAGGATGCTGTAATCGTAGAATTGAAAGTAATTACCGTCACTCAAAAATATGGTGCTTTGAGAGACGCTTTCAAATTTAAAAGTTAAAAATATGCTGTGAGAGCCACAGCTGCTCAACCTGGTATGCCGCCGAAAAGTTCTATTTCCTACACTCTTCCAAAATGTAAAAAGGTAGCAACAGAAAACGAACAGGTAGTAACTACAGCGCTTACTACCTTTCTCGAACCATTACTACTTGTTTTTCAACCTGTTTGCTACCTATGATAATAAACAGTTACTAGCTGCAGCTGTTACTTTTTGCGATTTGTTTACTACCTATTTTAGTAAACAGTTAGTAACTGCAGTGAAAGAGGTAGTAACTACATCCGTTACCACCTTTCTTACTCCGTTACTATATTTTTGCTACCCGGGTGCTGACGATTTAATCCAAAACAGTCTGTGATTCCGATTCTGGTAATTTATGAGAGGAATCGTCTCGAATATCATCAATAAACGGAAAAATGCCGCAGAAAATATCCAAAGATAAAACAAAAATTATTTTGTATTACGCAGTCGAGATGTGTAAACATCATTCTGATATTGTCGAAAACAAAGAAGTGCAAGTTAATAAACCATAAACAAGTGTTACAAGCGTTGTAATAGACAATTACAACAAACTTAGTGAATAGCAACAAATTAACAACAACGGTGGATAAAAATAACAAGACAGTCACAATTAATCCGGAAGACGGTCACTATTATACCACTGCGGCGTTCGCCAAATGTTATCTCTGTTTGGCACGTCAAACATTAAAAACGATTAGTACCTTTTAACCGCTGATACACTAGCTGTGTGAAGCATTCAAATGCACTGAGACTATGTTATGAAGTACGGTATCTTGTTTCGGCCACTGTAAATAATGCCTTTTTGTGGCCTTCTTCTAATATATAGATATGATATATATTTTTCATTTGCAAGTAAAGATTATTAAAAGCCTTGTGCGACGTCTCCAAACACACGCATTCAGGTAGTATGATATAGTGCTCCAGATTCACATTCGCTCTGATTCATCCAGAAAGACAGTGCTTTCCTGTACCAGACATGCATCTGCAAAGTAGGGGCTATATGTACCCCACGTGTACCTCATACTGTAGCGTAATAAGAGAGCGAACTTCCTCGGTCAATGTATTCTTCGCATTCATTGCACACCACGCAAGATTACTCGAGGTTGTGTAGTAATGAAACATTGATTGACCAACATTAGAATTGCAGAAAAGCTTTGCTAAATAAATTAACAGTGTAGTATCGGTTTCCTACTTTTGTTGAAAACCTTTAACTATCCATGGTGGTAATGTAGTAACAGTTACTAAATACTGATAGACACAGCAAAGGTAGTAACTGTTACCACGCTTGCCGTTACTATCTGCGCTTACTAGCAGGGTATAACATGTGTGACAAACAGTTACTACCTAAAATTTCCAAGTACTACTACCCTTTCTTCTAAGAGTGTATACCACACATCACTACTATCTTCCTGACGCACTTCCGTACTTTGTTCAAGATGCCTGGTGGTCGATAAGTGCCTTCTTTTATTTAGTTCTTAATATATCGCCACACAATTGTGTTCACAAATGACACCAGTCACTTTCGTTATAGTACAAAATAATTAATGTCTAACTTAGTTTCGCGAGATCCATAAAATGCACTGCTCAACAACCGAAGGACAAAAGCAACGTGAAATAAAGGTATGTGGGGGCATCTCCCAAATGAATAAACGAGGTTCGGTGCAAATAAGCTGACTACGTATTTAATGCAAAACGAGAAATAATGTGTGTTGATAAGGATGTTTCGCACTCCACCTTGAAAAAAAAAAGGTTCAGTTAGAGCGGGTCCGTAAATGAAACCATGATACAATATCCCCACAAAGCCAATGGTGTTCGAAAGGTCAAAGGAAATGACATATGAGTATGTGAAAGTGAACAGCAGCGAAATGAATAAAGATGCAACAGATAAGATGCAGCATATAAAAACTATAGCTTTTCCCGTGCAGCTTGAAAGGCTTCCAACAGCCTGGAACTGCACGCAAAGGCGAGGGAGTATCGCAGACTAATACCCTATATGAGAGGATGCAGAGTAATCTGTTCTTTTCTTTTTGCATATATGGTCTCACTGTGGGATTGCTGACCCCGCTGCCATTAGGAATGGAACCCAGAAAGCCACCCCTCTCATGACCAACACGCCATCTTCCAGTTTTGCCGCTGTATATTGCAGGGCGGAGAGTATGGCACAGCTCAATAAGACTGTGAAAGGCGGTGGGCGTTACTCTAAAGGCTAGACTGCTCAGATCACAAGAGTGTTTGGCGATCGTTATTCAAAGATTGATAAGGGTGTACATTATTCTTGAGCAAGCCGGAGTGTCATAATGGCCGCAGCATTCATCACGTGTCACATTCTGTGAATTATTTCTTTTTTTTCGCAATCTTCCACAACAAAAAAAGTGACCCCGTATGTACATTTGATTCTGGAAGTGTTGTCGAAAAAATCTTGCATGTGGTGGGAGTGAAAAAAACATTTATTTGATGTTCTGTGGAAGAAAATTGGTGATTGGTATTCTGGAGGCGCTGCGTTAGAGTGCCCTGAGTGTGCAGCGGAGGCAAACGAGTGCATCAAGGCACGTCACACGTGGGACATGAGCGCCATCTGGCAGTTTTCTTAGAAAACAAAGCGCGTGGCTTTGAGACGAGTGTATGCTCCCGTCTCGGAGGTGATAGGGTGTACGACGCAAGGCGACGGGTAGGGGCCACCACAGTCTGGTCTTAGCAAATCGTTGGAAACACTCGCCTTTTCGTGCAAGCGTGACATGGTGAGCGCAGCGTGATCAACGCTATGGTCCTTAAAATTACTTATGTATGTCTTTTCTAGTAAAAGACGCACATGCAGAATATATACGTGTTGTTAAGGTGCCCCAGACATGCGCAATAATTTCTTTTCATTTGGCAATTGCACAATTATGAACGGGGAAGCTTGAGCAACATTGGTGGGTGCTGCAAACGGGGTCGGCCGTTTCAACTACCCGACGCCGTTAAAAATTGACAAACAGACAAGTGTACAGACAGACCAAAATATTTTAGTCGGATGTCCTCAAGAACGACTATCATCTTTAATACGTCATAGTCACTTAGCATATGATTTGGTTACGCTACAGAAGGAACAATCACATAACGCATGGTGGCTAATATAGGTCTTGTCTTTGTCAGTTCATATTATTTATCTTTTTCTGATATATACTTAAAAATACATGAGCCTTTCGGCTCTCAGAACGCGTTACTTCATTAGAATAAAAAACTAACAACAGTTATAACCGTCCAGTTCATTTCAAGATGCAAAAAGTTTATTTATGAATTTATTTATTGTCGTCCTCTTAAGGCGTGAAGGCAGTGGCATTGCAAAGATGAATGGTTATAACGATATATCCACTAACAATTTTGAAGATGGCAAGTTCTTCGACTGCTAAAACGGGCGGAGGACGGTGGCTATAGTCCCTACTTGTTTGTGAAAAAAAAACTAAAGAAATAACGAAGGTAACATGTTTTTTGGGTAGCATAAGGGAAATAGAACATTGATTTCACGATTGATCCGTGGAGATAAGTAACCTGGGGAGAAGGAAACAAGTGTATTTAAGTGTTGGATTTAAGTCAAAACTTCTGTAAAATATAGGTTTCGCCAAAAGTACTTGTGGCGCCACTTAAGTGACGGTACGCTTAAAATATCTTTCATAGAAGAAACTCTCGTGTAGCGGGAGCAATTAGAGAGCACAAAACGAACTGCGTGCTTCTGAAAGAATTCAAGGGCTGTAGTTAGTTAAGAGCTAGATGAATCCGAAAGAGAACAAGCCTATTTCAATTTAGATCCAACAAGCGTTAATACAATTTCAGTTTTAAATCTAGAAACAATGACGAAAAATTATGGTTTTGAGGTCCAAGCATGCAGTTAGTGTCAATTAGTTAGAATTCCAACGTGCATAATCTAAAAAAGGTTGTAAGTTATCTACCCACAAAAATAATGGTAACCAGTAAGAAGGTTAAACGTTGAATTGCAAAGGATATAGGGAAAGTCTTCATTAGCTTTGTTTTGATCAATTCATATCATAAATAACAATTAGTAATGTTTATTTTCATGAGTCACTTGTCGCATCATTCGGAAACAGCGTCAATGTCAGCATTTGAAAAGTAGAAACTTCATGTGAGTTATGTAGGGCACAATACTACACGTAATCACCAGCGAAAAAACCTAGTGGTAGATCCAAGACATTATAAAAACAAAAATAATGTGACTAATACAGAACTCAATGATAAAGTCTGTTGTAACCGTAACGGTCGGAAAGTTAATATTATTACCGTGGGAACGTTCTGTAGGCTGTTGGTGACAAAGAAGTGAATGCAGTTTAGAAAACAAGGATCTATACTGAGCTTGCTTCCTTTCAAAAGTAAGTGAGTACGCGAAACAATGTCGAAGGCTTTAGCGTAATCTAAAAAAAATAAGGTAGAGAAGGAAGATGGAAGTTTGCGATGAAAAACACGTAAGCACGTTGTGTAGAGCCGACCTTTCCACAAGCAGACTTGTCTTACTGAAGACTGGAACAGAACTGATTTCTTAAACACTAGTGTCTATACTGTTCGTACCATGACGAACATACGTGACGGAAATACGTCAGTAGCCTTTGTGGACGCCGGCATAAAACACTTATTAAAAAAACACCAGGCCTCCGCAGAACGCATTGCACACTCACAGCAAAGGCTTGAAGAGCGAGTGGCCTTTAGCATTTGTTAAACACTCTTTGGGTAATTGCTACAGACTCTGCAGGGAACCCACTACGCCACCAATTATCGTAATAATATAGTGGTAGGAAACCGCTTAATATGCCGTCCTTTGTCATTTTTTCGAAGAAGCGTGGTACCCGCTGCATACTTGCAAGGAGTTTTGCGCAATTTTATTATGCCGCGGTTGACGGAGATGAAAAATTATGCCTGAAGCTATTGTAATAGGTTGGAGCATTCGATGACGCTCGTCATGAAATTCGCATTGTTTGACGCCAAAATATTATTTTCTGCTCTGAAACGCTTTATTACTCACAATAACATCATTCCTTTCCCGACGTCCAGCCTTCCTAAGGCCAGTTTACGACGAAATTTTAAGCATCGGCGTGTCTGTCTGGTAGAATACTTAGCTGGCACGCATGAAACTTGAGTTCTAATCCCATTGGGTCCATGGAATCCGGCAAGTAGTTTTCTTTTTCCTATTTTGCGCGCAGGTAGTTAAGGACACCGTCTGCGGCGACGGACAACTACGGTGCTCGCGTCCCGGTGATCTCATGACGGCACTTGCTGTAAAAATTAAAACTTGAGCCGTCATCGAACCCAAGAATTTTGCGTGGAAATAAGCTCTTCTACCATAGGGCCATGGAAGATCATAAATCTGCTTTTAATGAAGGCAACATGCAGGCAAAAGCCAGTGCAGTTCCAAATGTAGTTGTCCTTGAGGATATTTAATGCTATAACTAAGCAATAAACACTACACGTGTAAATCTACGACGCATACGTGACGGCGATTTCACGTTAGTCTTAGTTCCATTGCTAACTTCACGTTTATAGCTGCTTAGTAACGATAAAATTCGCAAGCGTTGCTAAATACTGCGGCTAGCACGCAAAAATGCCGTGAACGCCGTAAAGGACGCCTGAAAATAGTGAGTGTGTTTGCTAACTTTATGCTAACTTTTACTGCTTTACAGCCACTAGAGTGCGCTCACAAAAAGATTGTAACAGCCACAAGCTGCTATCTTTAACAATCGCGCACACTAATCTCGCCCTTGCAAATTCATTTCCACCTCTTTGATTTTTGTACGAGCAACAAAATCAAGAGTCCGTTGGTGCTTGCGGCAATTCCCTTCAATTGTGTTGAAGCCACCTGGGCAAGTGACCGAGCGCTAGGCTGTTTCGCTTAGCGAAATAGCTTCGCGAGATACCTAAATAAATTTGCATGTTTTTATGTTAGCGTTATGTAACAAAGATTACGGCAAAGCATTTATTGTCTCATTTTGTGCGCTAACCTCTTGTGTCAAAAAAAAAACTTGCAATACATAGAAGAGGGTGCTCTACTCAATCAATTCCATCGTCACACTGATAACGGTTATTCTGACATACTGAATCACGTTATTACCAGAAAGTAATCCCACACATGTAAATGTTTCTCGAAACAACCCTTACATGTTAATCATCGATGTTGGTTGAAGATATGCAATATTTTCCAGCATTTCTTCTTCTACACCATGCCTAATACTATGATGAATGTAATTTTCACCATTACGCGATGAGACACACTAAAACACACGTGTTGCAAAGCTACCCGAAGATTAGTGGCCGTGGTCCTAACTGCTGCTTGGCGCGCCGCTCTTGAATGCCATTAGCGTTGATTTGGAAGAGTAGCGCCGTGCCAGGTGAGGATAATGGCACGACCAGTAACGGCGTTTTCGCTGCACTGAAGTGTCGTAAGTGATGTTTCTCTAGCCAGTGCATAACAACGCAAAATGACGAAAGTTTCTGTTCGTGCCAGTCAAAGTCACACTGTGACTGTATAAAGTCTTAGCAGTGTGCAAAAACATGTGAAAATGACGTCATCAAGCCACATGTTCACGCCAATGCATGGCCCAACTTTAATTCAGAATATCAGCTCTCCCTGTTTTACTATTGTGAACTACATCACTTTCAAGCTATGTTTAATTGTTTTTTTTACTGAGATTGTATGAGATGTAGGGCATTTTATTTCCTTTACTGATTTTAACACACATAAAAAACAGGCATTTCAAACAAAAAAAATTCAAAACGAAAAGTATTCACTGGAATTTCAAATAAAAATAAATATGAATAAAAGATTAAGTGGTATTGGGCAAATCGCTTGGAAGTGCACTTGAGTTAACTTGGAATAAGAATTTTCCGTAGGCACCCACCCAGTGCGTGCGTCGAACGAGCCTACCAGTTGCAAAAAAAAAACATCTGCAACATTCTCATATGGTGCTAGAAAGCTTTTATTGTGTATTTATCATTTTAAATACTCAATAATCGATATTTGTTTTTTTTACCTATAGCATAGGAGTCAAAATTTGTCGCCTGCTTAGGAGGGATCTGCAGAATATTTTGGCGATTCAAAATAAGCACCAGCTTACGTAATACTTGTGATCACTGGGCTGAGTGATGTGAAAGAACTTGCTCATAACTTAGTTTATTTGGTTACGCACCTAAGTTGTAGCATTATTACGTGCGGAAATAACTACACATTGCCACACTGTATTAGCCGTGAATAGTGTGCCCAAAGTCAACATGATTAAACTTTGCTAATTATCGAATCACCATGCACGTCAAATAACCAAGACACCTATAATAAACTTTAGCATACGCAATGCACAAGTTTTGTTATAGACTGGAAGAACGTCCTTCGCGAGACGACGTTCAAGACAAATGCGTTATCAGCGTTTAACAAATGTAACTTCTGTACCGTACTGCACGTAACTTTAGATTGGATTGGATTGGATAAACTTCTATTTGGTCCTCCAAAACACAGATCACTGTGTTGCGGGCACCTCCCACGTGGGGACTGAGATGCCAAGCTCCTCAGCCGCCTCTCTGGCTTGGTGGACAGCCCAGAGCTGATCTGCCAAGGACGAGCTGCGGATTGTCGCCTCCCATCTGGCAGAGGTGATGTTCGATATATGAGCGAATTTGGTGCACTGCCAGAGCATGTGTTCTAATGAAGCTATTTCCCCACAATGTGGACAAAGATTACTTGGGTATAGGTAAGGGTACATAATGTGTAACAGTTTCAAAGTAGGGTACATCCGCGTTTGCAAAAGTCTTAATGTAAGTGCTTGGGGCCGGGTTAGATTTTTGTGAGGTGGAGGGAAAATCCTTCTAGACAGGTAGAAATGTTTAGTGAGCTCGTTATATGTTGTAAGAATTTCCCGGTTATCCCTTTCACCGGTAGAACGCATCCCCGGGGAGGCGCGGTTGGAGAGTTCTCGCACCGCCTCGTGTGCTGCTTCATTGAGATTGGGAGGGGAATCGTTGATTTGCCAAGGTGAGCTGGGAACCAACTCAGAAGATGATGCGTTATGTTCTTGCCTTGCAGTATTCTCAGCGTTTGTTCAGAGACCGTCCCCTCGGCGAACGCCCGTAGTGCTGCCATGGAATCACTGTAGATGACTTCAATGTTATCCATCTTGAGTGCTAAGGCGATGGCCACCTGTTCCGCAATGATTGGGTCTTTCGCCCTGACCGTCACTGAGTTGACGACATGGCCAGCCCCATCGACCACCACTGCCACAAACGCTTTCCCATTGGCGTAAAAAGCCGCGTCAACAAATACGACCCCTCGATCTTCGTTTGAGACTTGACGAAGTATAATCCTGGCCCTCGCTATTCTTCTTCCGACGTTGTGTTCTCGATGCATGTTTCTTGGTATAGGAGACACCGTGATATTCTCCCTGATGTTGTCGGGGATATCATTTTAATTGCGTCTGATTGCCATTGGGTGTTGGCCCAGCTCCTACAGGATCATTCTCCCCGACCTTGTTGTAGATAACCTTGCAAACTGTGCTCTCTCTTGGGCTTCTGCTATATCTTCGAGTGTGTTGTGAATGCTAAGCTCAAGCAGACGCTCGGTGCTGGTATGTATGGGTAGGCCCAGGACCTTCTTGATAACTTTCCTGAGGAGCACATTCAGTGTCTCGGACTCTGCTCTTGACCAGTTGTGCATTGCTGCCTCGTACGTGAAGTGGCTTAGAACAAACGCATGCGTCAACCTGATGAGGTTGTCTTCCTTCATCCCATTTCTTTTGTTGGCCACTCTGCGTATGAGGTGCACCGCCCTGTCTGTTTTCCTAGTTAACTCGGCTATAGATTTGCTGTTGGTGCCGCTAGACTCTATCAGCATGCCCAGGACCTTAATGGAATCAACCCTCTTGATGGCATCTCCTTGATTTGTACGGAGGTGGGTGTCTATCTGGTTTAACGGCTTCCATCCCCTGGGCTTCGGTCTCCGGCGTGCAGTCCGATACAGTAAAGGTTCTTACTTACTCGAGGAGCACTTGGGCCCAGGAGGACGAAGGTACTCTTCTACGGTATCAATCGCCTCTTGCAGGGCGCTCTCAATCTGCCCCTCGCTTCCACCTGTGCACCAGAGAGTAATGTCATCTGCGTAGATGCTGTGCTTCAATCTTTCAATGCTCGATAATTGCTTTGACAGTCCAATCATGGCATTGTTGAACAGCATTGGTGAAATCACTGCCCCTTGCGGCGTGCCCCTTGCTTCTAGTTCGATTGCTGCGGTTTCGATATCTACTATCTTCATCACGGCTTTCCGATCTGTAAGAAAGGACCATACGCAGTCATAGAAGGCTTTCCCCAGACCAAGCTTAGAAATTGCTTCAAGTATGAATGAGTGGTGGATGTTGTCAAACGCTTTTTCTAGATCTAGGCACAGAATGGCTCTCACGTCTCTGGTTTTGTTGTCGATGACCTGGTGTTTGATAAGCTTCAATGCATCTTGTGTGGATAGCCCTGCCCTGAATCCAACCATATTGTGTGTATATATGTCGTTATCTTCCAAGTACTTGTTTATCCAGTGCAGTATGGCATGTTCTGCAACCTTGCCGATACATGATGTCAAGGATATTGGCCTCATGTTGTCCAAATTAGGGGGCTTTCCTGGCTTAGGAATAGGAATCGTCCTGGCCAGCTTCCACTGCTTTGGCACCCTGCCTTCTTTCCATGCTGCATTGATCATATCCTTCAGGGTTTCAATTGAATCGTCATCAAGGTTACGAAGAGCCTTGTTTGATATACCGTCCGGGCCAGGGGCCGACCTGCCGTTGAGATCATGCAAGGCTCTTCTAATCTCCTCGATGTTAAAGTCGCCCTCAAGAGCTGAATTGGCCTGCCCTGGTACTGTCTACTTGTTGGTGCCAGTCCTGTTTTGATTGGGAGGTACTTATGCACGAGCCGCTGCACAACTTGCTGTTCTGTAGTGCGCCCTAACTCTTTATGCAAAATTCGAGCGATAACATGCTTTTGATTTGTTTTGGTGGTGTTTTCGTTGAGGAGATGCTTTAACATATTCCATGTCTTGCATTGCGCATCTCACCATCGACGGAGTTGCAGATTTCGTCCCATTGCTGCCTGGATAGTGCGCGACAATGTTCCTCGACTAATCTGTTTACCTCAGCTATCTTCTTCCTCAGTCTTCGGTTCAGGCGCTGACCCTTCCAACGGTTCAGTAGTGCTTGCTTTGCCTCAAGAAGATGAGCGAGCCGGCTATCCATTCTTTCAACCGGAAAATCTGTGGTAATGGTGGAGGAGACGGATTTGATGTCATCTTTAATCTGTTTGACCCACTGCTCCAAGCCTTGTCTGTGGCCATCTTGTTCCTTTCCATCCTTATCTTCCTGAACTTATCCCAGTCTGTGAAGTGGAATTCTCTCTGCTTTTTACGCTCCACGGAGAAGGTAGTGACAAGAATGCAGTGGTCGCTCCCTAGGTCTACAGCAAGGTTCATCCACTGGGCCTTCTTGATGTTCCTTACAAATGTAAGGTCCGAGGTGGAATCTCCGCAGCAAGATGTACCAAGCCTTGTTGGTAGGCTGGGGTCTGTGAATACGTTGAGATCAAGTTCACTGGCACTTTGCCAAAGTCGATTTCTTACCAGTGTTGTACTTGTAACACCATGTATGAAGAGGGGCGTTGAAATCACCTGCTATGACAAGTGGGCATTCCCCGGCGACATTAGCAGCTTTCTTCAGAACCGTCCTTGAACGCTTGCATTTGTTCCTTTGGACTGCTGTATATATTAAGGATGAAAATGCTCTGACGGTTGCTGGTACCTGGCACGATCTCTACCATGACGTGTTCCAACCGGCCTGCTTCTATCTTGAGGTCGTGGGTTACGTGTGTTAGTTTGTTGCATACGAAGATGCAGACTCCCTCCCTTCAGTATCCCCCATTACAGGCCGGAATCCAGGCAACGTTGCTTGCTGTGAAGGTGAAAGGGTCTCTTGTTATAATATAATATGAGGCTTTTCTTGGCTGCTCCTGATATACTGCTGTAGGGCTGCCTTCTTTTTAAGGTAACCTCTACAGTTCCATTGCCAGATACGAAATGCTTCACGTAGCGCTGCCATCATGGTTATTACATGGACGGCCAGAGCCTGATGCTGCACCTGTCGACAGGTTTTGGTACCACTAGTATTGGTGGCCGAAGGGGTGAATTTGGTGCATGAGGAGGCCTTGCTGTATTGTGCAGATATGCTTCGACCTTTGTAATGCGCAAAGTCATATGCTACTGCAGTGCCGCCATGCTTGACTGTAGCCTACCCATCTGTTCGCTAAGATTGGATACTACATTCCTGAGCATGTCAAAGACCTCTTTCATATCTGACATGGTCATTTGGTTGGCTTCCGCGTGTTCCGCCATGACTGCCCTCTTTTTGGGGTTCTCGAGTCCCCCCACATTTTCAGCCACAGGGACATCAACTGGCTGAGGCATTGGCTATGAAGACTGCGCGCTGGTTAGCTTAGTGAGAAGAATTTTTATTTCCTTTAACTTCGCTGATAGCTTCTCATTCGATTTTGTAAGTCTCGCGTTTTCTTGCTCTAGCTGTGCGATTCTATCATGCTCTGGCAGCTTACCTGTCATCACCTCTGCCGCGCCGTTGCGCACTCGCTCAGCCCAGCTGCCTTTCGATGAAACAGCAGGCGTCCTCCCCGGGTGTGAAGCCGGGATCTCGAACTGAACGCCAGGCAGCTGGCCATTCTGGTGCCGCCCAGGCTGATCCCGACCCTGCTGGTGACCTTGAGAGCTCGAGCGCCCCGTGATTGGGAGCGGGCCTTGGGTCTAGAACCTCTTCTGGAACGCGACCCCCCCCTCCTGGAGTGGGGGCCGCCTTTCCTGTTCTTGTGTAGTGTGGATGCTCTGGGTCCCGTAGGCTGGAATAAGCTGCTTGTCGTTGATGTCTGGACTCGACGTGATTGATGCGTCCCGGGCTTCTGCGGCTGCTCGCGATCTTTCCCAACGTCTGCGTCTGACGACGTATGGCACTAAGAACTTGTTCTTGCACTCCTTGTCTGCCGTGGGATGGTGACCGTCGCACAGCCTGCATCTTGGATTGCACTGGTGCAAACTATCTGGGTTCTTGATCTCGCAGCCTCTGCAGATGGTTTCAGCTGGCTTCAGACAGACGTCAGACCGATGTCTCAGATTTCCACAGACGTAACATATATCTATGTTCTTGCGGTAAAGGAAGCACTGCAAAAGTGAAGGTCCATATCTCACAAATATGGTCACCTTGTGTCCTTCGAACGCTATGATAATTGTCCCGGTGTCTTTGATTCTCTTGGCCTGCAGCGCGAGCGGGTTGTTCGCGTTCCCAATCTTTCGGGTCAAAATGTCCTGAGTATCGCTTACGGGGATCCCGCAAATCACTCCTTTACAAGTATCGTGGGGTGCCGTGGCGTATGCGCTAACCTCGAAAACTTTGCATCCAATGTCAATTTGCTTGACCTTGAGGTATCTTGAAGCTCTGTCTTGGTCCGGAGTGCTTGCCACCATAATGTTCTGCTGCAAGTTGGAACAGATGATGTCCTGCATGGCCTCCTCCTCTTTGATGCTGGCCGCCAGTACTATCGCGTCTGCCACGGCTCCAGTGCCAATTCTCGAGATATATAATCCTCCACGTGGTCGTAGCACAATTTTGCTGAAGTCCTTGTGTAGTGGCGGCGTGCGTCCAGCTCGCACGATTGTATGCTTGGTATTACACCTACTACGACTGGCTTGAGCGTCTCCCGCAACGCCAGCTTTGGTTGAACCCTTGGCAGCAGGAACGCTAACCGCGGCTTGCTTATTCCTTGAGCGTCTCGTTTCGGCTTCCTTCCAACCCATGTCTTCCGTGCAATCCTCTGGAGAGATGTCCTCTCCATCTACTTGGTATTCCATTCTCAGTTGCAGGTCCTGGAACGCGCAGAGCGTTGAGTCACGTTGGCGCCGGGTCGGCGCATTGGCGACAATCGCCTCCTTGGTT